>CAJQZJ010032507.1:1610567-1620603 GCA_907164525.1 Lophiomys imhausi | reverse complement strand
CACACACACACACACACACACACACACACACACACACACACACACACCAAAGTATGTTACTTAAATTAAAAAGGAGTAATGTAGCCGGGTAGTGGTGGTGCATGCCTTTAATCCCAGCAGCTGGGAAATCAGAGCCAGGCGGATCTCTGTGAGTTCGAGGTCAGCCTCACCTACAAAGTGAGTCCAGGACAGCCAGGGCTCTGTTACACAGAGAAACCCTGTCTCGAAATACCAAAAAAAAAAAAAAAGGAAAGAAAGAAAAGAAAAAAAAACAACAATAAACAAGCTAAAAAAAAACAAAACAAAAACCAAACGAAAAGAAGTAAAGTAGGAATGAATAATGAAATTGGTAAATAAGATAAAATAAAGAATGCTTTGCAACTCCCTTTATTTACTGGTATCTGCAGGGATCCCTCAATACCTACTGTGTATTTTGGGCTGCAATCTATTGCCACACTATCTGTTTCATTACCTAAGTTCTTCTGTCTGTGACTACTGGGATCCCCCGTGGTTGGCCCCCCGTGTGCAGGATGATGTCATGGTTCTTTGTGGTCTTTTGTTTTTGTTTGTTTCGTTTTGTCACTTTCTGTCTTTCAGACATGACTAGATGCTTCAGGATTGCTTTCTATTTCCTTCAGCTCTCCCTTCATCAGCTCTGGTTTTCCATATTAGAAAATTACCTTTAATCCAAGCTCTGAGTGTTGGGTTCATTTGTCATTTTGCTCCAATGCCACCATCCTGACCTTAGCTTCCATCAGCCTCTCTGTAGATTTTTGGGGCTCATGCCCTTTAATCCCAGCACTCTGGAAGCCAAGGCAGTAAGATTGCCATGAGCTCTCTGGTCTATGGAGTGAGAGCTTGTCCCAAAACAATCTGTGTAATTGTAAATGTGCACAGAATTAGGTCTGCCTTCTCTGGCCTTCCATCAAAGCTCTCTCACAACCTGTCCTCAGTCCACCACCCCCAGAGGGACACTCCCAACCCCCTCCCATCCTTCCACACCCAGATGCCTCACAAAGTTATAGCTGCCACCCTTTACCTTATCCTCACTGTTCTGCACCTGGCCTGGCTGTCCTCTCTCTACAGCCTGTCTCTCACCATGAACCCTCAACACTTACAAGTTTAGGATTATTTGTCCTCTCTCTCTCCCTTCCCTAAGGAGTCTTCTCAAAGTCCCAGATGTATAAGTGCTACATGAAGAAGTTCACACAATTTATAAACGTTTGACTCTTAAGTCCCATTTAATCTTCGTTCAACTTACTTGGCAAGTGAAGACTTAGAGTCCAAGATTGTAAAGTGACTTTTCTAAATTCACAAAGCCAGTGAGCAAGAGCAGAGTTGAGTCTTCAGATTCAAAGTTCACACCCCTTGCCGGACAGTGTGCATAAGTACAGCCTCTCTCATCTGCTATGTCCTCCACAGGCATGAAAACTGTATCTCACATATATTTCTAATTTTCAAAATTACATGTATTTTTATTATTATGTTAATACACATTAATAACTACATTCTTGTCTGTTCATTTGCGTGCATGTGTGTGTACACATGTTTAAACATGCATGAGCACAGGCACACAGGGGTCATAGGAAAACCTTTGAGAGTTATTTCTCTCCTTGCACCATGTTGGTCCCAGAGAATGAGCTCAGGTGGGCAGGTTTGGTGGCCAGACCTTGACTTGCTGAGTCATCCCACTGCTCCTCCCACATATTTTTATATTACTCCTCTTAGCTACAAAAATGTGTTTGACCACCAGAAACTCAATAACTACTAATTAAGTAAGTGAATCCACACGTTAAAAGTGAAGAGTCACTAGCAGTGAATTTTCTACTGGGGCTTATGGGAAGGTTAATTCTTCAGCATTGCATTTCCTGGTTTTGTATTATGTTTTACTTTTGCCAACTTTAGAGGTAATAACAACAAAAATGAGATGTCTTATTATTTATTTAATTTTCAATGCAAAGTATCAAACCCAGGGCCTCCCAAATGCTAGCAGAGAGCGTTAATGGTTCCAAGCCATGTATGGTGGTATGTAATTGTAATCCTGGCATTCAGTTGAGGCGGTGATCAAAGACCAGCCTGGGATAGTAACAAGACTCTTTTCCCCCCAAATAGAAATAAAAACAAAATTTTAAAAGGAATTGGGTAATTGTGTTTTCTTATCCATTTTTACATTAGAATATTCATATGAAAAAATTTACACTCATATACAAAAAATATTGGTTTTTTTTCCACAATTACTAATTTTTCAGGGTTTAACATTTATTGCTTCTTCTTGTTGTTCCACCATGTCACTCTGGCTGACCTGGAACTGGTTGTGTAGATCAGGCTGACCTCAAACTCACAGAGGTCTGCCTGCGTTTTAGTTAAAGTTTGGATGGCTGCAATGAAACACCCTGACCAAAAGGAAGTTAGAGAGGAAAGGGTTTATTGGCTTACACTTCCATCATTGGAGGAAGTCAGAACAGGAACTCAAAGATGGTAGGAACCCAGAGGCAGGAGCTGATGCAGAGGCCGTGGAGGGCAGCTGCTTACTGGCTTGTTCCACATGGCTTTCTCAGCCTGCTTTCTTATAGACCAGCCCAGGGTCTTCCCCTTCAATCACTAATTAAGAAAATGCCCCACAGGTCGCCTACAGCTTGATCTTTGCACAATGTTTCTCTGTTATACAGCAGTGGTTGTCCTGAAACTCATTCTGTACACCAGGCTGACCATGAACCCAGAGCTCCGCCCGCCTCTGCCTCCCTCGGATGGGATCAAAGGCCTGCGCAGTCTTGCCCGGCAGCACAGCCCGATCTTGTGGGGGCATTTTCTTAACTGAGGTTCCCTCCTCTCAGATGACTATATTTTGTGTCAAGTTAACGTAAGTCTAGCTAGCACAGGCTGCATTTCTCCTGAATGTTGGCATTAAAAGTGTGGGACCCTTTTAATACCATGTTATTTAACATTTTTCTTTCTTTCTTTCTTTCTTTCTTTCTTTCTTTCTTTCTTTCTTTCTTTCTTTCTATTTATTTATTGTTTTTTTTTCAAGACAGGGTTTCTCTGTGTATCCTTGGCTGTCCTAGACTCACTTTGTAGACCAGACTAGCCTTGAACTCACAGAGATCCACCTCTGCCTCCCAAGTGCTGGGATTAAAGGCTTGCACCACCACGCCCGGCAATTTAACATTCCTTAATTGCATTCATCCTTTTAAACAATTGGGCTCTAAATTTATGAGGCATGAAACAAGTGCAAATATTCTATAATACAAAATAGCAGAACAAAAAATCCAGTGCATCTGTTTCTCTAGGCTGTTGTAACAAATTTCATAACAGACAGGGATTTTCTGTGTATCTCCGGCTGTCCTAGAACTTGCTCTGTAGACCAGGCTGGCATGGAAAACAGAGATCATCCACCTGCTTCTGCTTCCTGAGTTCTGGGATTAAAGGCATGCACCAACCCCCACCAGTGTAACAAATCTTTTAAAAGTATAATACCCTGTCCAGTTCACTTTCTCCATCCAGGAACCTAACAAAACTGCCATGTGTGGGGCTTTATCCACCAGATGATGGAAACAGATGCAGAGATCCACAGTCAAACATTAGGCAAAACTCAGGGATCCTTGTGGAAGAGTTAGAGGCTTGAAGGAGCTGGAAGAGTCAAGGACACCACAAGAAGACCTACATAACCAATTAACTTGGACAGAGGCAGGGGCAGTGGGGGAGGGGGCTCATAGACACTGAACCACCAAGCAAGGAACTTGCATGGACTGGCTGGTCCTAGGCCCACCACACATATGAGACTGATGGGCTGCTTGGTCCTCAAGTGGATCCCCTGACAACTGGAGCGGGGACTCTCATTTGGTCTCTGTTGACTCCCTCTGGATCCCATTTTCCTAGCAGAGCTGACTTGTCTTGCCTCAGTTGAAGAGGAAGCACTTAGTCTTGATGCGATTTGATGTGCCAGAGAAGGCTAGTATTGGAGGAGAGTGGTTATGAGGGAAGTGGGTGGGAGGATGGGGACTGGGAGGAGGAGAGGAGGGTTGGGATTGGAATGTAAAATGAACAAATAAATAAAGTTACACACACACACACAAATAGAATACCCATATACCTATTCATTTATATTGCGTGAAAAAATATATAACTGTATATAAAGCTTTTCCAGGAGTCATTTTTTTTAAACTCAAAGGTAAATTTACACAATTATTAAGGTAAGTATTTTGGCTCCCACATACAATCCCAGTATTCAGGAGGCTAAGGCAGGAAGATCTAGTTTAGGCTATAGCATAAGAACCTGCCTTAAACAAGAAAATAAAAAATTTACAAAATCATTAGCTGTGGCTATTTTGGAGTTATAGAGGATTCTCACCACTATTCTTATCCTTTTCCTCTTCTTGGATTGTTGAGAGAGGGTATCACTCTATACCCTAGTCCTGCCTTAAACTTGTGTTAGTCTTTTATCTCAGCCTATTTAGTGCTTGGGTTACAAATATCTCACCACGTTCTTTTCTTCCTAAATATTGTGTCTAATAAAGTGTTATGGTAGACACCTGTTATCATAGCTCTTGAGAGGTGGAGGCAGGAGGATCAGGAGTTCAAGGCTTGCCTTGACCACATGGAAGGTTTGAGGTCAGCCAAAACTTCTCTTAAGACCCTGTCTAGCCGGGCGTAGTGGCGCACGCCTTTAATCCCAGCACTAGGGAGGCAGAGGCAGGCGGATCTCTGTGAGTTCCAGGCCAGCTTGGTCTACAAAGCGAGTCCAGGACAGCCAGGGCTACACAGAGAAGCCCTGTCCCAAAAAAACCAAAAAAAAAAAGACTCTGTCTAAAATAATAGTAATAAATAATAAGAATAGTAAGAAGTACATTTTAAAAGATTTTTTTCTCAAATGAACATATATTTATAAATAAGAAAAAAGTTTTATTGTTAAATATCATAATTCCTATTTCCCAGAGACATTTAGCCTAGGACCACAAAGTGTTTCTTCCAAGGTGACCCAGAGGTGCTGCCTATAGCTCCACCTTCCAGAGAGTTACTTGACAACCTGTGACTCTAAATTATCACAAAAGTATACTCTCACACATCTCTGGAGATAAAGGAAAAAAAGACAGGATCTACAATCCTGCCTGCATAAAAAGAACACACAACAGCCATGGACTGGCACCAGAATACCACAGTCAACTAAGCCCTCATGTCACATCATCACTAAGACTCAGAACTGCCATCTCGAGTCAAATAATGTGTGCCTCTTAGTTATCAAAGCATGTTGAGTGCCACATCTCTCGGTGACCAGTGGAGAAATTCATAACCTGATAATCACAGCCAGAACATTCTTGGGAATATCGTTGCTGAAGCCGACAGCTCTGAAAACAGAACAGTGCACCATAGTCACTGATGTAGGACTCCAAATGTTATTTAGGGACGAATGCTTCCATGGGAACATTGGAGCACTCCCTTCAGGGAGGGCAGCTCTGTCTGTCCTGCCACAGGCTCACTTTTCAAGTCGTCTTATTGGATGCTGTCTTGTCCCTTTCTCCTCCTGCTCACTGGTTTTCAAAGGATGGAGATGCCCTAAAGCAAGCCTCCACACTGTGGGGGCCAGATGCGCCTGATCCTCTCTGTTGTGTCTCTGTGTCCAGAACAGGCTAGAGGAGCTGGCTATCTTGTAGGCTGGGTCCTAGAACCCTTGTCAATGGTGTCTATCTGGCCCAGCAATGGCCAGCAAAAGGTTCTGTGGGGACTGAGAATCAGGAAGGAGAAGGGCTTCCCCCTCTCCCTCCCTTCTGGGAGAAGACACATCTCCAGTGCTCTGTCCTCTGAAAGATGGACCCACAGTGGTCCCTGCCTCTACTGGATGGCCCCAGCTCCCACTGTCAAGTAACACTGTCTTCTCCTCTAGCAGGAAAAAGTAGTGCTTCCTTTCCTCACTGTCCTGTTTAGCTTGGCAGTCATACCTAGGTCAACATCGTGCATTCCTGACACTAAATTCCCTCTGTTGGGACTAGGCAGAGTGGATTCCATTTTCTCTGTTAAGACACTGACCCAGGCAGGAATAGGGGCTATTGTCCCAGGGATTTTCTGTCCTGGTTTCATTCTACAAGTCCCCAAGTAGGCAGAAACAAGTCAGACTGAAGGCAAGGACTTCATTCATGGGCAAGTGGCCTTTCCAAGAAGCCCAGCTCCACCCATCGCTCCTTTGTCACTGGAGTGTGGCACACTGGGACCAGATAAGGAGCAAGTCTGTCACAATGAACCACTTCACACATGGTAACTTCTGTAACATACCTCAAAAACTGGGCAAGACCAAGGCTGGGTATGTAACTCAGTTAGTTGAATCCTTGCCTAGCTAGCATCAAAAAAGCCCTGAGTTCAACCCTCAGCACCACATAAACCAGGCATGGTGGCATATGCCTGCAGTGCCAATTCTCAGAAGATACAGAGAGAAGGATCAGAAGTTTAAGGTCACCCTCAGCTACATAATAAGTGTGGGACCATCCTGGGCTACGTGAGACACTGTCTTTAAAAAAAAAAAAAAAAGAGGAGATTGGCAAAATGTCTCAGAGCATAAAGGTACTTGCTTGCTGTATAAGCTGACCAACTTGAGTTTGATCCCCAGAACCCAGGAATTGGTGGAAGGACAAACAACCCCATAAAATTGTCCTCTCACAGCCACATGATATGTGTTCTTTCCCAATCTCTGTCTTCCTCCCTCCCCCCCACACACACAGTAAAATTTTTAAAAATAATTCTAAAAACCAAGTGTGGTGGTGCACACCTTTAATCCCAGAAATCCTTTAATCCCAGAACTCGGGAGGCAGAGGCCTGAGGATCTCTTGTGAGTTCAAGGCCAGTCTGGTCTACAGAGTGAGTTCCAGGACAGCCAGGGCTGTTACACAGAGAAACCCTGTCTTGAAAAACAAAACAAAACACGCCTCTGGAAAAGTCAGTTTTATGGCCAGCTGTATGGAGATCTGGATCAAAGTTCGATGCTGTATCTTTACCCTTTCCTCAAAGAAATGCACCCCTAGGGACATGACTCTGGCAGCTTCCCAAAAATCTGTCAGAAGTTCATCAGAAAAAGTTCAGAGTGACCTCCCAGAGGAAGAGGGAAGGCAAAGGACATCAAGGATCACCTGTGATTGTCCCTGGCACTCTCAGTCCTGAGACCCAGACTTGAGGAGCAAGGCTCCATCACCTGCTCAGCCGCAGAGACTCTGGGCTGCCCCACAGGGAAGCAGAGAGGCATCCTCTCCAAGTGCTTGGAAGCAGCAGCAAGTGCAAGATCAAATGAGTTTCAGGTCAAGTGAAGGGCTCTGCTGACTGAAGATGTTTGAAGCCAAGGCCCCCAGGGCACATTTGTCAAGCTCTCAAAAACTAGAGTCTAGGATCAAAGCAGAAGCACTTTCCAAATATAAACATTTGTCACCTACATTTACTTTTGATGTGCCCCATTTTGAATGCATTTCTCCTTAATAAAAAGGACAGCTTAATCTTTCCGTCCACACACTCAGGTCCTTCAAACAGAGCCTGGGGACAATTTGGGCTAGATAGGGGGAGGTGAGAAAGGAAGTTCCAGCCAGACAAAATAGAGAGGTGGAGAAAAGAGCTTTCCAGAAGAGTGAAGCAGGAAGCCAGAAAGGAAGCCAGCATTTGCAAAGCCCCCTCACTTTGGGTGTTACTTCTTATTTTCCTGCAGATTAACTGGAAAGAGGCATCATTATTCCTGACTTGAAAAGTATCCAGACCAGGAAGAGTTGATCAGAATTTTCTCTTGGGTATGTCTGAGTCTGAACTAACTGGATCTCCTCATGAGCAACCTCAGAGAAGGTGAGTAAGTTCAGGTTAGTAGATCATCCATTGCTCAGCGTCCACCCATGCCCATACCCATGGAACGGTGCTCCAAGTCCACACCTGTGGAAGGATGCTCCAAGTCCACACCTGTGGAAGGATGCTCCAAGTCCACACCTGTGGAAGGATGCTCCAAGTCCACACCTGTGGAAAGCACCGTGTGTTTGAAGCAGCTTCTAGATGATTCCTTCATCCTGCATCTGCCTAAACTCTGCTGTCCAACTCCAGAATTCTCAATTCTGTTTTTGACACAACCCAGCCCTCTCATAGGTTCCTACAAAATGGCACAAAGGACCAGCTCCTGCTGAATGAGCACCTGTGTGTGTGTGTGGTAGGACATTTCCCTTAACTGTAACACCCTATTCTTGTGAGTGACAACCTTAGTTCCTCTCAGAGGCTTAAGGATCACCATTTCCATGAAGCCTTTTGAAACACATGACCATCCCACCTCACCTTTCAACTTCTGTTCTCTTATGCACTTGGCCCTCGTAGCCACAAGCTAAGCCACAGCATTCATGTTGTGTTCTACATTATAAGCAATCTAAAGATGGTTTAAAACACAAGGGCAGCTGCTGCAGCTGCAGCTCGGTGGTAGGGTGCTTGCTTAGCATGCAATCCTCAGTACTGCATAAAGAATTTTTTTAAAAAAAAAGTTTATCACAACCAGGGATACACATAGAAACCCTGTCTTGAAACCCCACCCCCCCCAAAAAAAAGTGTATCAGAGGACATGCATAGGCCACAGGCAAAAACCATGATCTTATTTCTTTGTTGGGTTTTAGGTCTGGGAATGGCTCCCAGGGGCTTGTGCATGCGAGGTAGACTCTAATAGTGAGCTACACATCCCATGTCATTTTACTTTACTTTAAAATTCTTATTATCATGTACTAATAGAACATTGTTTCTTTGTAATATTCTATACATGCATATGACATATTTTGATGATACCTATCAGTCATTTCCCATCAATTTGTGTGTGTGTGTGTGTGTGTGTGTGTGTGTGTGTGTGTATTTAAGTGTGTGTTTTTCATTAGGGCTGCTCACAGGAACACAGGTGAGGGGTTCTCCAAAGGAGCACGGCCACTTAACCACAACTACATCCTTGAAGAAAATCTCACCCTTAGCAACTATTACCTGCCTACACATCCTCTGAGAGGATAGAGTGTCATGAGTCTCTCCCACTCCATGACAGAATGTTGACAGGCCAGTTTTACGCAGGGAATCTTAGATGCTGGGAGTTCCAGAGCATGTCGTTTGTGTCATGCCCAGAAGACAGTGTTCCACCTATCTTTTCTTCCTTACTTTCTCCCTGTCCCCTCTTCTGTCTTGTTCTCTGAGCCTTGGAGGGGTGATATTTACATCATTTTATATAAAAAACTTGAGTGTACACAGACTATGGTTTTGACAGGGGTCCTGGAACTCATGTCTGCTGATGTAAAGGGATTTTTTTTTTCAAGACAGGGTTTCTCTGTGTATCCCAGGCTGTCCTGGATTCACTCTGGAAACCAGGCTGGCCTTGAACTCACAGAGGTCTACCTGCTTCTGCCTCCCGAGTGCTGGGATTAAAGGCGTGTGCCACCACGCCCGGCATTACAGACAGCTGTGAACTGTCATGTGGTGCTGGGATTTGAACCCAAGTCCTTTGGAAGAATAGCCAGTGCTCTTAACCACTGAGCCATCTCTCCAGATCTGTAAAGGGATCTTTATGGATCAGAGTCTATCCTTTAACTGGGCTGTAAGTGGCCTGAAGTACTTTGAGCAGAGGGAACACACTTCAGCCAGGGGTATTGCCCTTCAGAATTGGGCTGTATGATTAGAAGCTGTGCTGTTGAAGGTCTGAGGACACCCTTGAGTTCAGGGAGCTCGTATTTACAAGTGACTGGCTTTGCCTACCAGCCTGACCAAGAGGAGAAGACAGCTGAGTTCTGTCCTAACTTATGATCCTGACAACTTCACTTTAAAAGAAAAGAGACCGGCCAGGCGTGGTGCCACACGCCTTTAATCCCAGCACTCGAGAGGCAGAGGCAGGTGGATCTCTGAGTTCGAGGCCAGCCTGGTCTACAAAGCAAGTCCAGGACAACCAGGGCTGTTACACAGAGAAACTCTATCTGGAAAAAACAAAAAAAAAAGAAAGAAAGGAAGGAAGGAAGGAAGGAAGGAAAAAAGAAAGAAAGAAAGAAAGAAAGAAAGAAAGAAAGAAAGAAAGAAA
>CAJQZJ010032507.1:1585275-1601245 GCA_907164525.1 Lophiomys imhausi | reverse complement strand
AAAGAAAGAAAGAAAGAAAGAAAGAAAGAAAGAAAGAAAGAAAGAAAGAAAGAGAATTTGCCTTAGTTCCAATCCCTACTACTACTACTAAAAAGACAAAAATGTAGTAGCCTAAAAAACAAAACAAAACAAAAACCAGGGTTGGTCCTGTGGTTAAGAGCACTGTTTGTTCTTCCAAAGGCCCCTGGGGTCAATTCTCAGAACCCACATCTTACAGGCAGCTCACAACTATCTATAATTCCATTCCAGGTGATCTGACACCCTCACACCAATTCACATAAAATTAAATAAATTATGAAAAAAAGAAAAAGAACACCCCCATACAAAGTTTGCATAAAGACATAAGTGTGATGCTACTCAAATGTCCCCTGCCTCACTTGTGAGCATAGAGAGGTGGTTTCTGCCTCAGGGCCACAAAGTCACTCTGTTTTTAAGGGCTGCAACTTCTGTGCAGTAGCAATAGCCCAGTTCTCTGAATCAAACACTCCAATATTTTGACCTCAAACACTGTATTTCCATGAGATGGAATCTTAGAGATGGAATCATTTGGTTTCACCTTGTTCATAAAAGCTGGGAGTTAAAATCCCAGCACTAAGGAGGCAGAGGCAGGTGGGTCTCTGTGAGTTCAAGGCCAGCCTGGTCTACAAAGTGAGTCCAGGACAGCCAGTACAGTTACAGAGAGAAACCCTGTCTCTAAAAACCAACCAACCAAACAAACAAAGCTGGTAGTTAATACAAAATTGTCCTTGGGCTGGGTGTGGTGTACACACACACACACACACACACACACACACACCTATAATCACAGCACAAGTCAGGCTGAGGCAAAAGGATCACTAGGGCAAGTCTGGGCAAGTAAGATCTAGTCTCAAAATAACAACAGCAGTCCTTGAGCAAGGCTTTCCTTGTTCCCCTGGACTAGAACTGTCAGTCTCCACTTGGATATCATGGTGGTCTAAGACTGACTCATTCAGGAAAACAACTGAGCAAATTCCCAATTGCTTAGATTTTGTTGAGATCAGTTTTGAAAAGTGCTTAGAGCATTTGAGGAAGATTTCTACTTAAAACGACTCAGCAAGCAATTACCGAGGGCCTGTGGTTTGCCACCTTTATATGCTACCAGAGACAGAAGAATATATGGAACCCCATCCCTGTGTGGTATCCTCAGTCTGCAAAAAAAGGGCAGAGACTGGTGGGGGGGGGGGTCACGCAGCACCAGGGGAGATCCTGATCAGCTTGAAGAAGCTGGTTGATAGGGAGAGAAGGCTCTAGGAGTCCAAATGGCATATAACAGATGGTATGCAGATTTGGATCTGTTTGTTTGTTTGTTTTAATGTGCATTTGTGTTTTGTCTGTGTATATGTCTGTGTTAGGGTGTCAGATCCCCTGGAACTGGAATTACAGACAGTTATGAGTCACCATGTGGGTGCTGGGGATTGAACCTGGGTCCTCTGGAAGAGCAGCCAGTGCTCTTAACTACTGAGTCATCTGTCCAGCCCCCAGATCTGGAGTTTTAGGAAACTCATGGTGTGGCTGATATGTAGCTTGGTGGTGGAATGCTGCTTGCTGGGTAGTGAGTGGGTTAAAAAACAGGTCATTAGCTGATGAGGAAGGAGAGAGGATGTCTCAGAGTTCTGCAGAAAGGGACCCAGAAAGCTTGAAAAGTCATTATGCCATATTCCCCGGGGAGGTAGGGGTTAAGGAGGTAGAGTTTAAAAGGTTAGCAGGTTTGTTGAAGGTCAGTGGGAACACTTCAGATCTCATGATTTTTTTATACTGATGACCAAGCAAACAGAAGTTGTAGATACCTCAGAATAAGAAAAGAAGTCTCTTGGGAAGTGACACCTTAGGCCATACCCTTGGTGAAGGACAGTCTCTGAAAGAATACAGGAGGGGCCTGTAAGGACCTAGCCTCTGGCTCTGGAGGACCTTCCTGACCCTGCCCTATATCTCCCAGTCTCACAAAGGGTCTATTCTGTGGTTTGCAACCCCCTTAGCAGTCTTTGTAGGTGTTGGGAACAAATTGTGTAGCAAAATGTTAACTAAAGCAGGGCATGTTACCGCATGTCTGCAATTTCATTACCAGGAGGCCACAGGCTCTCAGATGGAAGGCCAGCCTGCGCTGTACAGTGAGTTCAAGGCCACAGTGGGCTACAGAGCAAACAAATACCTTCTTCCCCTTAAAGCAAACAAACAAACAAACCCAAAACCCAGCTGCTGTGGCACACACCTTCAATGCCAGCACTATGGCAGCCGGCCAAGGAAAAGCTCTGGGAATTCAAAGCCAGTCTCTGCAGCATAAGGAGTTGGAGGCTAACCTGAGCTACAAGGCACTAAATTTCAAACTCCAAACAAATGAACAATTAAAAGTCGTCAACAGGATCCAGGCTTGGTGGTGCAAGGCTGTAATGCTAACACTTGACAGCTGCGGGCAGGAAGATGTGAACTTCAAGGCTATCTCTGGCTACACAGCAAGTTGGAAACTAGGCCTCCAACTTGTGAGGCTGCTGGTCTAAGCAAAACAAAATGTTCTTCCAAAGAACCATGACTGCCGGGCGTGGTGGCGCACGCCTTAATCCCAGCACTAGGGAGGCAGAGGCAGGTGGATCTCTGTGAGTTCAAGGACAGCCTGGTCTACAAAGTGACCAGGACTGGACAGTCAAGGATACACAGAGAAACCCTGTCTTGAAAAACCTAAAAAAAAAACAAAAACATAACTATAACTTATTTAAAACAATTTTTGGGGGGAAACCTCTATAATAAGCTCCCAAATAAGTCTTTTTCACATATAATTTGAGTGACACCCAGATCTTCAAATTTTCCAAGGATCTGACTTGGAGAGTTCCCTCACTCCCTGGAAGACACCAAGCTTCTTAAAGAAGCCAAGCCTTAAGTTTTTTTTTTCTCTGCCACCAACCTAGTCAGAAATTTGTTTTCTGAGGGCTAGAAATGAGCTCACCCTCCATAGGTGTAATTCTGTATCACCCCAACCAAGATGCGTCTCAGGACACCCTCCAGCATTGGCTGAGCTCTCCCAACATACTCCAGAGGCTAACAGAGGCCAGCATTGTCGGCCCTTCCCCCAGATGAATCAATATGAGCCAGTTGGTGTAAACAGATCCTCCCCTGCTCCAGCGAAGCCACACAGGAACATCTAAAGAGGAGTTAACAACGCCACTTTGTGAGGCTGCTGGCACGATGCCACCTTGCTTCTCACTCCTAAGAGGGCAGTGAACAGTTTGGGCTGCCTGATGCTCAGTGCACATTTAGGAGATGGCTACTTGACTAGATCTCTGGGAAGACAGGTTCACCCCAGGCAGAGGGGAAGACCCCAGTAGTGGTCCACACGTTTTCTTCTCTACTTCTGATGCAAGCTGACTAAGGCTTGGTCTCCAATGAATGAATGAATGAATGAATGAATGTGAAGCAAAAGCAGGGGTACCTGAGGCAGCATCCTGTGTTCATTTCCACCCACATACCTTGAGCCTCACACAAAGACCCTCCTTCAGGTAGCCAGCAGGAGCCAAGTCCTTTCTGTTTTCACACCTCTATGCAGAGATAAGAGGTAACGCTTGGGAATCACATAACCCAGTTGCGAAATGAACCTGATCAGCTAAAATTGACCATTTTGAGTGCCAAAGTGGGAGCTAGTTTGGTAGGTACTCAATGGGTTCCCTGTTTTCTTTCCTTCCTCACCCAGAGCAGCATATTTCTGTAGGCCACTCATTGGCTAGGGTTGAGAGCAGCCAGGGCTTTGTGCTCAGTCAAGTGCACCAGCTTTGACTCGGTGCCTTTTGGAAAGCACTGGTTAGCTGACACCAGGAAGCTGCTTCTAACCCTCCCAGCACACAAGTAACTGCCCTGTTTGGCAGGAAGCACCTGCCAAGGGCTCCAATTCCCATATACTGGGAATCTCAGGGGATGAAGTCTAAGTTGACAGGCCCTTGGATCTTAGTCTCTTAAGTACAATTCCTGGGATACTAACAGCCCAGAAAAGCCAATTGGGAATGCTGTGTGCTTTCTAGTCTGTACTTGATCTACTTCCTGAAGAGGATGGGGTTCACCTGTAGGGGCAGAAACTGTAGGGGAGCACGCTCCTTGGAGAGACAAGTGTCTTGAGCTGATCTTGTTCATGCTTCTTGCTTGCTTATATTCATTCATTCATTCATTTTTGAGACAAGATGTCATATAATTCAGGCTGACTCAAACTCTGTATGTAGCTAAGGATGACCTTGAACTTCAGATCCTCCTGTCTTAACCTCCCAAAGCACACACACTACCACACCTGGTTTATGAGGTAGCAGAAATGAAACCCAGAGTTTTGTGCATACTCAGCAAGCACTCTACCAAATGAGCTACATTCTCAACTTATTTATTATTATTATTTTTTTTTTGGTTTTTCGAGACAGGGTTTCTCTGTTTAACAGCTCTGGCTGTCCTGGACTCGCTTTGTAGACCAGGCTGGCCTCGAACTAGCAAAGATCCTTCATTAAAGGCGTGTGCCACCACCGCCCAACTTATTTATTATTTTTAAAACAATCTTACCATGTTTTCCAGGCTAGACTTACACTCAGAATCCTACTGCCTCAGTTTTCCAAGGAACTAGGATTGCAGGCATGCACCACAAGGCATGGCCCATCCCATTTCCTCAGTCTAGTTCAGGGCACAGCCTTTGCCTAGGACCTATCTTCTTGTGAATCACAGCTACCTGCTCACTTCTGCGTGGCTGCTCTCCTAGCCCATAGGCTTAGAAAGCTTCCAGACCGTAGATCCTAAACTGCCTAATTACAATTCATCATTGAAAGAATTATGGAATTAGAATCATTAACCCATCGATGTTATTCAGGTTAGTATTGAATTTAGTGCCTGAATTTGTGGGCATCTTCATAGACCAGGCACAGCCAAGGAAACCCTAAACAGAAGGAACACTTCCAGAGACACCACAATACCTGATTCAAATTATACCACAGAGCCATAGTGACACCATAGTACTAACACAAAAACAGACATGCGGACCAATGGAGCAGACTGACCTTGAACTTGTAATCCTCCTGCCTTCTTTGCCACAGCTTTATTCTGTCGTGCTTGACACAATCTGTTTCTTCTCTCAGTCACCAAACATTTTGGAACAGTGGAACAGGGGACTCCTGTCTTTGTTCATCCACGATAAGTTGAGTTCATCCACTAAAAGTTTTTTTTTTTTTGTCTGCATGTGATGTGGGGCCTATTAATCAAACTGGATTTATTACTGATGATTCAGTTTAAGTTGGGAGATGGAAAGGGGGGGGTGTGCACATGTGTGTGCAGATGGACAGGCCATGTGCGTGCATGCGGAGGCTAGAGGAAGTTGCGTGTCTTTCTCGATCACTCTCCACCCTGTATTTTTGTTTTATGTTGTTTTGTGACAGAGTTGCATTTTATAGCCCTGGCCATCTCACAGAGATTTGCCTGCCTCTGCCTTCTGAGTGCTGGAGTTAAAGACATGCGCCATCACTTCTAGTCATCTTTTGGTTGGGTTTTTGTTTTTTGGTTTCGTTCGTTTGTTTTGTTTTCAAGTCCATAAGCACAAGAGAGTGAAATCAAAAGAAAATCATTTCTCAATGTGTACTTGAGGACCCTGCTTTGCGTGTGTGTGCATGTTGCCTGTGTCTTTGTATGTGGCTGGTTTTAAATCTGGGATCCTCTTGCCTCTGCCTCCTCAGTGCTAGGATAGCTATTGTCATCTTGTCCAGTGAGCCTGAGATTCCGAATGCACAAAGTCTGAAGAGGTTCATGGACCCATTCTTATCACAGGCCAAGACATCAGAGGAAGGTGGGCAGCCCACTTCCCAATCTCATGTCTCCAGCTTCAATTTATCTGAGTCACTTTCAGAGATGCAAGTTAGGTCCTCAGCACCACATAGTGTCTCACAAACTCCAGCTCCAGGACCTCTGATGCCCTCTTCTGGCTTCCATGGGCACTGCATACACATAGTGCACATACATGTAAACAACCATATATTTAAAATAAAAATACATAAATCTCTCTTAAAACATTTTAAGTCTGCTTAACTATTTTTCCATTCTTATTTGGGCTCCAAAAAGGTCTACTATGTCCCAAATCAGGAAGTCATTCTAAGAGAGCAACATCCCATCTCCAGAAGGTGGAGTGGGTGATTCCCCCCCCCCTTTGGTCATTTGATGGGTTATAGATACTTCTTGTTATTTATTTATCTATCTATCTATCTATCTATTTATTTATTTATTTGGGTTTTCAAGACAGGGATTCTCTATGTAACAGCCCTGGCTGTCCTGGACTCACTTTGTAAACTAGGCTGGCCTCGAACTCACAAAGATCCGCCTGCCTCTGCCTCCCAAGTGCTGGGATTAAAGGCATGCGCCACCACCTCCCGGCTACTTCTTATTTGGGGGGAGAGATTGCAAGCTGTTAAATGGTCTTGTTAAATAGGTTTTGGAGGTTAGACCCAGGGATTTCTCTCTTTTTCTTTTCTGTATCCTTCTTTTTCTCCTATGTAGGGGTGAAAAGACCTGAGAAAAATGGGATATAGACATAATATAGGAATGACAAAGAAAAAAGGACAGATTATTGAATAAGCTTTGTATATTGATACAAAATTAAGATTATATTGGGCTACATTGGTATTGATCTTTGTATGCTGATACAAAATTAAGGTTAACTCTTTTTAAGGTATTGTACTTAGGTAATGTTTAATAATGAAATGTGAAGTTTTGGCTTTTTGTTAGCAACTGTCATAAATTGTTTAGGATAATTAAGAAATACAAACCAATAGTCATTCAAGCATGTCATTTTGTTAGGTATTAGGGCAGTCTATCAGTTATTTTCTAAGTTAATCAGAAATCAAGTTGCTAAGAGACAAGCAACATTTGCTTATTCAAATATAAGGAAATAGATAGGTGGTCTTCAAAAACCTCAAGAGATCTGCAGAATATGGCATTCAAAGATGTTTTCTTAACTTAAGATTTTTTGATATTGAGACACGTCAGCTCCTGACAGCACCCCCTATTCTACTCCAAGTAGATGACGAGCATTGAAGAATCTCCAATTGGAGATGGTTGAATCAGTGGCAAGCCTGTCACTTGGCAAGAAAAATCCCTTGCTTCAACTGTAGACAGAATGCTGTCCAAAAAGGACAAAACTTGGAAAGAAAAATCCCTTGCTTCAACTGTAGACAGAATGCTGTCCAAAAAGGACAAAACTTGGAAGCAGGTAAGTCGACAGCCTAGCTCTGCCGTGACAGGGTAGGCAAATCCTTCATAATTCGTGCTTTACAATCAATGTCTGTCAGAGAAATGGGGCCAAACAGCTGAAGATTGATGCTGTAATGTATGGAAAGAAATTGGGAACTGTCCAGGCAGCCACTGATATGTCATTTCTTAGTTTTGGAAGCTGTAGGCCCTGCACTTCCTATATAATCAGATATATTTCTCTCTCTCAGGTCTCTGATGTGGTTGAAGACTAGATAGCTAGAGTCTCATAGTTAAATTTTGAGTTGTTTAGGAATCAAGAGGGTGTTCTGGATCTAGGAAGATGTTTT
This sequence comes from Lophiomys imhausi, assembly GCA_907164525.1. NCBI lineage: Eukaryota > Metazoa > Chordata > Mammalia > Rodentia > Muridae > Lophiomys > Lophiomys imhausi. Next base: position 1,593,689 of record CAJQZJ010032507.1, on the reverse strand, counting down.
TAAAATTGTTATTCAAGTTAGGATGGAGGCTGAGTTAGATATAGAACTTTAAATTCATGGAGATGGTTGGATAGTAGAATGTTAAGTCAGTTACCAAATATGTATGAACTGAACACTGGGAATGCATGCTAAACTTTATAATTCTCATAATTGTGGCCTAATTATCTCTGTTGTTTGTATTGTATTTGTTGTTATAAGAGAAAGAGCCATTTGTTGGACTGAAAGGGGGATCTGTTGGGGGGAAAAGATATACCTTAAACTTAAAAAAAAAGGAAGTGGATGGGGGTGTTGAGGGGGAAGAGGGTGGGAGGGTGGGACCAGAGGGGGGATTAGGGAGGGGATTGCAATTGAAATGTAACTTGAAAAAATTACAAAAAAAATTTAAGTCATGCTTGGTTGAATCTGAGGATGTATATTCCATGGATATAGGACACCCTTGAGGGTTGCATACCAGATATCCTGCATATCAGATATCTACATTACAATTCATAACAGTAGCAAAATTACAGTTAGAAAATAGCAACAATAAATAATTTTATGGTTGGGGGGTCATCACAGCATGAGGAACTGTATTTAAGGGTCACAGCATTAGGAAGGTTGAGAACCACTGATATAGAGGGTCAGGTGTAACATATCTTCCCATACTGGAGGACTTTGGGGAAGGGGGTTTGAGACAAGTTTTCTCTGTGTATCAGCCCTGGCTGTCCTGGACTCACTGTGCAGACCAGGCTGCCCTTGAACTCACAGAGATCTGCCTGCCTCTGCTTTCCCAGTGCTGGGGTTAAAAGAGTGTGCCACCACGCCCTGAGAAGGAAGTTTTTAAATTTTAAATCTGAAAGTCAATAAAGAGAAACAGGATTGCATCAGGCCACACCAAAGTAATTTTGTTTTGTAACCTCTAATCATGAGGAATTTAAAAGTCCATTAGACTTCTTTCTTTTTTTTTTAGGTTTTTTGAGACACAGTTTCTCTGTGTATCCTGGACTGTTCTGGACTCACTTTGTAGACCGGGCTGGCCTTGAACTCACAGAGATCCACCTGCCTCTGCCTCCCTGAGTGCTAGGATTAAAGGCGTGGGCCACCACCCACGCCCAGCCAGAAGCCCATTAGACTTCTAAACCAAACACTGAAGTATAAAAACAACCAAACTCCAAAGAAATCTGTCTCTTTCCTCTGCCTGGCACTGAACATTTTCACAACTGACAGTCTCCACCTCTGTCCCCCAATGGTTCACAGTTTTCTCCACTGTCCTGGTTGGTTTTGGACTTCTTGCCTGTGCCCAGTGTTGGAGTCTTCGAGCCTGTGGGTTAGAGGGTAACTGTGTGTGGAGACAGCCTCCTCCTCTACACGTAGGACTCAAGTCCACAACCTTAGTTTGCTCCAAAGTTAAGGCTTTACTGAGGCTGGAGCCTAAAATGTATGACATCTTTGTCCTAGATGCTTGGCAGAGTGTCTCTTTACCGTGAAAGTGATGTTATCCTTTCTTGTCTCCCCGAGGTTTGCAGCAGAGAAGCCCCTGGAACACTCCCCTGCTTGCCTAGAGAATTAACTGGGAAAGGGCTTGCTCATCTACCAGGCAGAGGAGGCTTAAATTGGAAGACTCTAAATGGACAACTGGCTGGTCCAGAAAACCTTTCTCCTGTTCACTCTATCTATCATGGTCCTTCCTCCCTCTGTTCATCTATTTCTTCTTTCCTTCCCTCCCTCCCTCCCTCCCTCCCTCCCTCCCTCCTTTCTTTCTTTCTTTCTTTCTTTCTTTCTTTTTTGAGATAGGGTTTCTCTGTGTAGACCTGGCTGTCCTGGACCCACTCTGTAGACCAGGCTGGCCTCGAACTCAGAGATTCACCTGCCTCTGCCTCTCAAGTGCTGGGATTAAAGGTTTGTGCCACTACTCCTCTCTCTCTCTCTCTCTCTCTCTCTCTCTCTCTCTCTCTCCTTTATAAGACAGGGTCTTGTGTAGCTCAGGTAGACCTCAAAACTCAGTATAGAGCTAAGCATGACCTGAGTGTGTGATCCTCTTACCTCTGTTCCCAGTGCTGCTCTTCTGGGTGTGTGCAGCACCATGGCCCATCTACATGGTGCTGGTGATCACACCCAAGGGCCTTGTGCACAATCTGCAGAACTCTCTACTGAGTGAACAATATCGCAGCCCACAGCTCTTCTTCTCTTTCTTTTTCATCTCTTCTCTCTCTTTCCTCTCCACCTCTCCCCCTCATTCTTCCTCCTACTCTTCTTCCTCCTACTCTTCTCCTTTCTTCCTCTTTCCTCCTTCTCTTTCCCCATCCCTCCCTCATTGTTTGAGTCTCATTCTGTAGCCCAAATTGGCAAAGAACTGTACCAATTCTCCAGCTTTGGCATCCCAAGTGCTAGGGTCACAGGTATGAGTTTCTATCCTCCTTTGGTTCTTCCCACCTCTACAATTTTGCTCATACCACAAATTCCATGGCAAGACCTTTGAGAGGGAAAAGAAGAGCGGATCTTGTCACAAAGCCCCAAGTCCCCAGACCGGTGAGTTCTCACACTCTACTATTTCTTTGATTTATTCATAGAGACTCGAATAATGTCTTATGCATAGTAGATACTCAAATATTTGTTGATAGGATTCCAAGGCTTAGATGGAAATGAATTCATAAGATTTGTCTAAGGGAAGAAAAGTAGTGTTATATACATAACCTCTTAATTCTCACTGTAGAATAGTGAACATTGCAATTTACAGTAAAATACTCAGATACAATAATCCAGTATTTCAAAAATATTTTATATATTTTAGACTCAGGTAGACATCTATCAAAGTGTGTGCTATTGCTTTCTTGTTCATATTTGGCAGATATTGGTCAAGTGCCCACACTCGCCAGTCACCACTCTGGACATTAGTGAAACAAAGATGGAGACAATGGCTGTCCTCAAGCCCACATACAGGAGGCTGACAGGCAAGCAGACAGATGGACTGCTAAGGAATTCTCTTTAATGGAGGGGTCAGGGCACTTGCTGTCAAGAGTGGGGCTGACAGCCTGAGGTCTAGGATGGACCCTTAGAGCTTGTTTGGAGTAGAAACGGATGGACCCTGATGTACAGAACACATGGGAAGCCACCGGAAGTTCTCAGTGCTTGGGAGGGAGAGATGTGCTATCAGCAGTTCAAGGTCATTCCTGATTACACAATGGGTTCAAGGCTAGACTGAGCTACACTATGACATGTCTCAAGATTTGATTAATTAATAAATAAAAAGGGGCTGGAGAGATGGCTCAGCAATTTAGAGTACTTGCTGCTCTCTAGAAGACCAGAGTGGGGTTCCCAGCACCACATGGCCCACAACCACTGCAACTCCAGCTCCAGGGGATCTAGCACCCTCTACTGGCCTCTGCAGGAACATGTACACAAGTGCACATACCCACACAGGGACACACAGCTTCACATAAATAAATACTAAAAAGTTTATAAAGGAGTTGGGTGTAGTTATGCATGCCTTTAACTACAGCACTTGAAGGCAGAGGCAGTCAAATCTCTGAGTTCGAGGCCAGCCTGGTCTACAAACTGAGTTCCAGAACAGCCAGAGCTATACAGAGAAATCCTGTCTTGAAAACCAGAAAAAAAATTAAAGTGATAATAGCACCAGGTAGGTTATGCCTGTCATCCCAGCAGTGAGAATGTAGAGTCAAGAAGTGATAAGTTTGAGGTCAGCCTGGGCTAAATAGCCAGGACCTGTCTTTAAGAGTAACAAATAAATGTGTAACTAAGTAATAAGTAAGACATGACCATAGGCCGGGGCTACAGCTCAGCGACCTTGACTTTTAATCCCACACACCCTGGGGAGTGGCTCATGTGGGTGTCATGTATGAGGAGAATCAGGGACTCTTTCAGTCTCATTTTGGGAAGAGCCCTATGTCATTTTGTCTCATAACAGGAGTCAAGGGCTTGGTGTCTCATTCCTGTTTTATTTGCATAGATTACTGCAAGCTCCAAATGACTAAGTTGTGCACTAGGAAATCCCAGGTCTCTAGACCGGCTCATCCTATTGCTGTTCTCCAAGACTGAGAAGATTTTTTTTTTTTTTTTTTTGGTTTTTCAAGACAGGGTTTCTCTATGTATCAGCCTGGCTGTCCTGGACTCACTTTGTAGAACAGGCTGGCCTTGAACTAACAGAGATCTGCCTGCCTCTACCTCCCGAGTTCTGAGATTAAAGGCGTGCGCCACCAACGCCCGGTGAAACTGAGAAGATTTCATACACTAAGTTGTGCTGCTGTCTGTCAATCAAATGTCATCTTACTCTGCCTGACATCCTCCACCCTGGGTCAAATTCTTCTACACAAAGCACTTCCAAAAGGCCAGTGTTAGCCAGGCATGGTGGCGCATGCCTTTAATCCCAGCACTCGGGAGGCAGAGGCTGGTGGATCTCTATGAGTTCAAGGCCAACCTGGTCTACAAAGTGAGTCCAGGACAGCCAAGGATAAACAGAGAAACCCTGTCTTGAAAATCTAAAAAAAAAAAAAAAAGGGCCAGTGTTCATACTCTCATTTGCATTTTTCTTTCAGCCTTGAAAAGGTCAGAAGATTATTCAGTAATTAATTTTAGATGACAGTCTGGAGAGGACTCAGGTGAAGGCAACTGCCACCATGCCTGAGTTTGATCCCTAGGATCCAAATGGGGAAGGAGACACCTCCCAGAGGTTGTCCTCTGACCTCCATGTGTGTGCTCTGGGCCGGGGCCACACATGAGCTGGGGTGTGGTGGCACACGCCTTTAATCCCAGTACTCAGGAGGCAGAAGCAGGTGGATCTCTGTGACTTCGAGGCCAGCCTGGTCTACAAAGTGAGTCCAGGACAGCCAGGGCTACACAGAGAAACCCTGTCTGGAAAAACCAAATCAATCGACCAATCAATCTAAATAAGAGATTAAAAAAATAAAATGATCCGGATGACACTTGTATGGCTCTTCAACATGTTTAAACATCATAATGTGAGTGAAATAAATGTAGACTTCCAACAATCGTCTGATGGTATCCTGCTAGCATAGAGCCTGAAGCATCCCTTGCCTTCTTGGGTAGATTTGTGCCAGAATCTTGCTGCAGCTTGCTCTGAAATTAGCAGATGTAGCAGATGCTCAGGTGCCTAAAGGAAATGGCATGAGATTTCTCTTCCAGGCTGGGGGTGTTGGTAGAGTGCATCTTAGCAAACACAAATCCCAGATTCCCTCCTAGTACAGTATAGACCAGGCCGAGTGCTGTACAGCTGTAATCTCAACACCAGGGACGTGGGAGACTCAGAAGTACAAGTTTGTGAGTTCTTGGCTTGAGTGGGTTCAAGCCAGCATGAGATACATGAGACTTGGTTTAAATATTGTAGGGGCTGGAGAGATGGCTCAGCGACAGAGCATATGTACAGCATGTGTAAGGCACTGAGTTTGATCCCCAGGACACCAAAACCCAAAACATAAACAAATAACAAATAACGAGAGTGAATGGAAAATTATCAACTGTGCGCAAACCAATTACCAGAAGAAAAATTACAGTTGGCCCTCCACATCTGTCTATTTCACATCAAAGACTCAAGTCGCAGACTGATTCAAAATATTTTTATTTTAGAAAATTGTATCTGGGGGTCAGAAGAGATTGCTTACAGGTTATCCAGAGGACCCAGGTTCTATTCCCACCTCACATGCAACAGCTCACAACTACCTGTAACTCCAGTTCCAGGGTATCTGATGTCCTCTTCTGGCCTCCATGAATACTAGGCATGTGTAAGATACAGACACATGCAGGCAAATCATATGCATGAAATAAAAATTACCCAGTACTTGGGAGGTAGAGCCAGGCAGATCTCTGTGAGTTCGAGGCCAGCCTGGTCTACAAAGCGAGTCCAAGACAGCCAGGGCTTGGTAAACAGAGAAACCCTGTCTCGAAAACACAAAATAAATAAATAATAAATTAGTTAATTTATTTTTGGTTTTAAAAGTTTCAACTCCTGATCCTCCTGCCTTCACCTCCCAAGTGCTGGGATTACAGAAGGGAATACCATATCTAGCTCACCAGTTGGCTTATTTATTTATTTATTTATTTTTGGTTTTTTGAGACAGGGTTTCTCTAACAGAGCTCTAGCTGTCCTGGACTCACTCTATAGACCAGACCGTCCTCAAACTCACAGAGATCTGCCTGCCTCTGCCTGGGATTAAAGACATGCACCACCATCCCTGCCCTCAGTTGGCTCTAATGAATAGGAGAGGGGAGCCAGTGGGGTGCTTGCTATGACACCTGACAACCTAACTTTGAGTCCTCAGAACCCACATGGTGAGAAGAGAGACCCCTGGCAGGTGTCCTTTGGCTTCATAAGTGCCTCGGTGTGCAGGCACACGCACACGGTTTAGAAACACGTAACTAGAAGGTGACCTGAATGAGGTAAGGTGCTTGTGAAGGTCAAGGCTTAAGGAGACACTAACCAGTGTTCCCACCTGGGTACTTCTGCAGGAAGAAAATAAATATTCAGATGAAAAAAAAAAAAACCAAGCAAACCAAAACCAATGGAGATGGAGAGGGATCAGCCAAGGCTGTTCAGGAAAAAAGTATGTGTGTGTGTGTGTGTGTGTGTGTGTGTGTGTGTGTATGCGCTCGGGTATACACACACACACACACACACACACACACACACACACGTCTCTGTCTTTGTGTTCATTTGTTTTAGTTTGATACACTGTTCCCTCATAATATTCTGAATTTTCTAGTTTATTTCTAGTCATTTGTTAAATTTAGAATCATTTACTTTTCAGTGTTTTTTTTCTTTTGATGCTGAGTACCAAACCCAGGATATCTTAGGCAAGAGTTCTACCACAAAGCTCACTTCCAGGGCATAGAATCATTTACTTTTTACAATGAAAAAAAATTAATGGCTTCTTCCTTCTTTTTTCTTTCTTTCTTCCTTCCTTTCCTTCCCCCCCTCCCTTCCTCCCTTCCCTGTTTTCTTTCTTTCTTTCTATCCAAGACATTGGCACAGGTAGACTAAGCTTGGCCTTGAATTTACTGTGTAGCCCTGGCTGACCTTCTGATGAACCTTGTGATGCCCTTCCTCCACCTCTCCCCTGCTGGAGTCAGACACACAGCACCACACCTAGTTCATGTGTTGGGAGCAGAACCCCGTAGCTTTGTCTATACCATCACTTCATTGACTGGCTACACTCCCTGCCCCTTCCCCCCCCAACCTCGAGGACAGAAGATGGCATCCTTGGAGCTGGGGAGGTGGCTTCATGGGCAAAGAGCAGAGTGTGCTACTGTGAGGACCTGAGTCAGGGTTCCCAGAGCCCATGGGAAGCTGAGAGGGATATGGTTGGCCACCCAGCACTCCTGCTTCAAGGAGAGAGGCCCACGAGGCCAGAGCCTTCCTAGAAGCCCCTGTGCCAGCTAGGCTCGTTCATGTTGTGGCATACTACAGGAGAATGTGTCAAACAAGATGACTGGTGAGGGCCCACACCAGAAGTCATCCTCATACTTCCACAGTGCTCTGTGCACGCACATACACACACACACACACACACACACACACACACACAAACTCTTTTTTACACATGCACAAAGATAGTTTCTTCATAGATATTTTTATTATTTTTAATTGTCATGCCATGATGCAAATCAGTTTTTGGTTTTTTTTTTTTTTTGTTTTTTTGAGACAGGGTTTCTCTGTGTGTAGCCCTGGCTGTCCTGGACTCACTTTGTAGACCAGGCTGGCCTCGAACTCGCAAAGAACCACCTGCCTCTGCCTCCCAAGTGCTGGGATTAAAGGCATGTGCCACCACTGCCCGGCTGCAAATCAGTTTTTGTAATTATCATAATATCATTAAAATACTGAAGTCAACATCCTCCCCACAAGCATCTTTTTAAACAAAACACTTATTCACATTCTAACTTGTGTAAGACAGACAGACAGTGGGGACCGCAACATACATTAGCTGGCTTTCTCACTAAGCCCTAGCTTGGGCCGGATGGCAGGGATAATAACTCTTACCCACTCCCAACTTTGTTCCCAGGATTCTGGAAATGACTAAGACATCAAGACAGTAAAATATAATCCCTGGGAAGTTAAACAGTTACTTGTGTGTCTAGAATCACATAGAAAACAGACAGAAGTATGTACTGAGAATTTACCACAGCTAAGGCCTCGCCTTTTTATTGGCTTTTTGTCAGAAAGGTGTGGAGTGGGGAGAGACAGAATCAGGCTGTAACCTAGGTTTGCATGCTTTTAGACTACGTACATTAGGAGTAACTGAAAAAGGAGGAATCTGCTAATAGGAGGAGTTGTGGTGAGTTTTGTATTGTGAATCTTTTGCCACAATTAAAAATGTCGGAGAAGCTAGGTATAGTACAGTGCTAGGTCGTGTGCTTACCCTGCATGAAGCACCCAACACCCATCCCCTCCCCACAAAACACACTTA
>CAJQZJ010032507.1:1551274-1567415 GCA_907164525.1 Lophiomys imhausi | reverse complement strand
AAAGAAAGAAAGAAAGAAAGAAAGAAAGAAAGAAAGAAAGAAAGAAAAGTGCCAATGAGAATGAGAAAGGAGTAACACTCTTCTGTACTGACAGTAGGAATACACTTTGAGTTTGTCACTTGCTTGTAAAGTATGTACTTATTCAATTGACCTAGAAATCCTACTTCTAGGGAATATGTCTAAGATTAATGTTAATGTTCACACAAAAACATGTATGAGTGAATTGTGGCAGCTTTATTCATAGCAGTAAAATAAAAACTGCCATCAGTCTATTCAACCAATAGATGAAAACTGCTGTCATAGTAGCTGGGGTATGAGCTGGCTTAGCAATTAAGAGCATACCTCTTTTAGAGGTCTGAGGTTGGTTCCCAGCACCTAGATTAGGTGGTCCACAATTACCTGCAGCTCCAGCTGCAAGGGGATTCAAAGCTTTGGATCTCCAAGGGAACCCACACACATGCATATACATGTGCACGTAACCACGCACAAATATACAAATATACACGTAGTAAAATTTTCTTAAAGTACTGGGTCTGGAGAGATGGCCCAGCAGTTAAGAGAGCTTGCTGCTCTTCCAGAGGGCATGAGTTCGATTCTCAGCACTCATGGCACCCACATGGTGGTTCGTAACCACTAGTAACTCCAGCTCCAGGGGATCCAGACACCCTCTTATGGCCTCTGAGGGCACTTCCACACATGTGGTATGCACCCTCCCACACACACACACAATACTGTGTTCTATACATTGGAACACTAGTTATCAATCAAAAGGAACAAACTATAAATCAAAGCAATGCAATGGATTGCTTTCCATAATCCCAGGTGCATTATACCAAGCTTTATTTTGTTTTTTTTCCTTTTATTTTTTATTTCTTCAAGTTACATCTCAATCGCAGTCCCCTCCCTATTCCCCCTCCAGTCCCACCCTCCCACCCTCAACCCCCCATCCTCTTCCCTTTTTTTTTCTTTTAAGTTTAAGGTATATCTTATTTCCCCCTACAGTTTCTCCTTTCAGTCCAACAAACGGCTCTTTCTCTTATAAAAATAAATACAATACAGTACAACAGAGGTAATAGGCCACATTTATGAGGGTTATATGGCTTAACGTACATTCCCAATGACCAGTCCATATGTATTTGGTACCTGACTTTAACATTCTACTATCTAAACATCTCCATGAGTTTAAAGTTCTATATCTGACTCAACATTCATACTAACTGCAACACAATTTTAAAAGTATCTTCTTAGATGTATAACACTCTCTTGACTCCTAAACAACTCAAAATTTAATTATGAGACTTTATCTATCTGTTCTTCAATCACCTCAGAGATCTGAGAGGGATAAATATATCTGATTTTATAAGAAGTACAGGGTCTGCAGCTTCCCAAACTAAGAAATGACATACCAGTGGCTGCCTGGACAGTTCCCATTTTCTCTCCATACATTACAGCATCTATCTTCAGTTGTTTGGCCCTGCTTCTCTGACAGACATTGATTGTAGAGCAGGGGTTATGAAAGACTTACCTACCCTGTCTTGGCAGAGCTAGGCTGTCGACTTACCTGCTTCCAGGTTTTGTCCATTTTGAACAGCATTCTGTCTACAGTTGGAGCAAGGGGCTTTTCCTACCAAGAGATAGGCTTGCGACTAATTCAATCATCTCCCACTGGAGATTCTTCGATGCTCATCTTCTACTTGGAGGAGAATAGGGGGTGCTGTCAGGAGTTGATATGTCTTGATATAAAAAAAATCTAAAGTTACAAAAACATCTTTGAATGCCATATTCTGCAGATCTCTTGAGGTTTTTGAAGAGGCCCTATCTATCTCTTATATTAGGGTAAGCAGATGTTGCTTGTCTCTTAGCAGGTTTATTTCTGATTAGCTTAGCAAGTAACTATAATAGGCTGTCATAGTACCTAACGGAATGACTGGCTTGCATAACCATTAGTTTGCATTTCTTAATTATCCTAAACAGTTCATGACAGTTAGTAGTAAAAGGCCGAAACATCACATTTCATTTTTTTTCTTTACCTCCTAACTCTTCCATCCCATTTCTCTGGGGTGGGGTGTCCTTATATAACAGTCCCTCATCTCAGTTGAGAGGTCGTATGAGGGCCAAGAGCCTCTTCATTCATTGGGGATCTATGAAGCAGTACCATCAGTGAAAAGTGTCTCGTTGCCTGGGAGAGAGAACTACTAAACAAACAAATCAATAAGCATACAATAGATAAAAAAGACTAAAAAATAGAAAAAAAATAACTAATATATAAAAAATAAATAAAAATTAAAAATAAGAAGTCTATGTCCAAGTTCCCTTTGGTGTGTTAGTTATAGTATTGATACCTTCTACTACACAGCTAAAATCCTACTATAAGTGAATAGGTGCCATATGTGTCCTTCTGAGTCTGGGTTAGTTCACTCAGGATGAGCTTTTCTAGTTCCATCCATTTGGCTGCAAATTGCATAATTTCATTGTTTCTGATAGCTGAATAATATTCCATTGTGTAGATGTACCACCGTTTTTTAACCCATTCTTTGGTTGAGGGACATCTGGGTTGTTTCCAGCTTCTATCTATTACAAATAAGGCTGCTATAAACATAGATGAGGAAACTTCCTTATGATTCCGTGAAGAGGCATTTGGGTGTATACCCAGAAGTGGTATGGCTGGGTCCTGAGGCAGAGCTATTCCAAGTTTTCTAAGATATCGCCAGACTGACCTCCATAGTGGTTGTACAAGCCTGCATTCCCACCAGCAATGGAGTAGGGTACCCCTTTCTCCACACCCTCGCCAGCATGTGCTGTCATTTGAGCTGTTGATCTTAGCCATTCTGACAGGTGTGAGATGGAATCTCAGAGTCGTCTTGAGTTGCATTTCTCTGATGATTAAGGATGCTGAGCATTTCTCCAAGTGTCTCTCAGCCATTAGGGATTCCTCCTTTGTGAATTCTCTATTTAGCTCTGTCCCCCATCTTTTGATTGGATTATTTGGTTTCTTGGCATTTAGTTTCTTGAGTTCTTTGTAGATTTTGGATATTAGCCCTCTGTCAGATGTGGGGTTGGTGAAGATTTTCTCCCAGTCTGTAGGCTGCCGTTTTGTTCGAATGACAGTGTCCTTTGCCTTACAGAAGCTTTTCAGTTTCATGAGGTCCCATTTATTGATTGTTGATCTCAGGTCCTGAGCTGTTGGTGTTCTGTTCAGGAAGTTGTCGCCTGTGCCAATTAGTTCGAGGGTTTCTCCCACTTTATCTTCTAGTAGATTTAGTGTGACCGGCCTTATGTTAAGGTCTTTGATCCACTTGGACTTAAGTTTTGTACAAGGTGATAAGTATGGGTCTAGCTTCATTCTTTTACAAATGGACATCCAGTTGGACCAGCACCATTTGTTGAAGATGCTGTCCTTCTTCTATTGTGCCGTTTTGGCTTCTTTGTCAAAAATTAGGTGGCCATAAGTGTGTGGGTCTATTTCTGGATCTTCAATTCGATTCCATTGATCTACTGGTCTGTTTCTATACCAATACCATGCTGTTTTTACAACTATTGCTCTGTAGTACAGCTTGAAATCTGGGATGGTGATACCTCCAGATGTTTTTTTATTGTACAGGATTGATTTAGCTATTCTCGGCTTTTTGTTGTTCCATATGAAATTGAGACTAGCTCTTTCCAAGTCTATAAAAAATTGTGTTGGTATTTTGATAGGAATTGCATTGAATCTATATATTGCTTTTGGTAGGATGGCCATTTTTATTATGTTGATCCTACCTATCCATGAGCATGGGAGATCTTTCCATCTTCTAAAGGCCTATTCCATTTCTTTCTTCAAGGGCTTGAAGTTCTTGTTGTACAGGTCCTTTACTTGCTTGGTTTTTTTGTTTTGTTTTGTTTTGTTTTTTCAAGACAGCATTTCTCTGTGTAGCCCTGAGTGCCCTGGAACTTTTTCTGTAGACCAGGATAGCCCAAAACTCAGAGATCAGCCTACCTCTGCTGCCCAAGTGCTTGGATCAAAGGTGTGCACCACCGTGCCTGGCTCCCAGATTTTTAATAATAATAATAATAAAACCTAGAGGGCTGGATAGATGTCTCAGTAGTTAAGGACCCAGGTTCAAATCCCAGCACCCATAGGGCAGTTTACAGTTGTCTGTCATTGCCAGGTGTTTGCATACAACTTTAATCCCAGTACTTGGGAGGCAGAGGCAGGCAGATATCCTTGAGTTCAAGGCCAGCCTGGTTTACAAAGTGAGTCCAGGACAGTCATGGATATACAGAGAAACCTTGTTTCAAAACAAACAAACAAACAAACAAATAAACAAACAAAAAACTAGATTCAGGAAGCCCCCACCACATAAGATTCTATCAATATTATGCCCTAGAAAGACCAAAACCATAGGACAAGAACATGGGTCAGTAGTTGTCAAGATCTCGTCATGGAGTTCATCTTGACTGAAGAGGAACTTGTAGGACTGACAGAAACATTTGTCTTGACTGTAATATTAGAATCCTAGGGTCATGCCTATAATTGCGGAATGCTGCTCTCTATGTGAACTACAGCTTGATAAACCTACATCTAAATAAGGAACAAACCAGAGCCTCGGAGATGCTTGGTGGGTAAAAACCCGTGCCTGAAGCCTGATGGCCTGAGTTTGGTCCCTAGAACCAGAGTACAAAGCCAGACACTCTAAGGAGTGTCTGCAATCCCAAAGTGCAGATAGGAGAATCTGACCTCTGAAGCTTACCTAGCCTGGAGTACACCCATAGCAGTAAACAAGAGACCCTGCCTCAAAAAAGGTGAGCAGTGAGGACCAACACCCAAGTTGTGGGTTGCACCCCCCCCACACACACGCACACGGAGGAGAAAGGAGGAGAAAAAAGAGGAGAGAAGAAAGGGCAGCTGTGTCTATCTCATGGCTGTTAAGGAGTTAAATGAGGTGGCTCAGCCTGGTTCCCAGCCTCTTATGATCTGTACTATGCTCTCTGGCATCTGCTATGAACAAATATGTTGAAGTCCTATCTCCAGGACCTCAGAATGTGACTTCATCTGAAGTTAGGGTCTGCAAAGAAGTAGTGTTAAATCGAGATCATTAAGTGGGTTCTGTTCAAGATCATTGATGTCATTACAAGAAGGGATCAGGACACAGACCCATCACACAGAGGGAGAGTTTCATGAGGATTATGGGAAAGATGCCACAGGCTAAGGAAAGAGGCCTCAGAAGAACCCAAACCTCTCAACACTCTGATTTTGACCTTCCAGCCTGGAGGGTGCTACAAACTTGTGATTTAAGTCATCCAGTCTGTCATACTTTGTCACATTAGCCCTGGTACCTCAATTCAGCTCCTAAACCATCATGTCTATCAAATATATTTCAATGCAGTCATACAATAAAATGCTGTAAGCAGTTAAAAATTGTGCTCTGTGTGTATCTACTGACCTATAAAAATATTATTGATGTGAAAAAAACAGGTTATTAAATAATATGCATAGAAAGGCACTGTTTTATTTACATGTGTATAAACAAAGAATGGAGAACACAAATTTCTTTTTGTTTTGTTTCCTCGTGGAACTGGATACCAGAATGGAGCATGGGGGACCGTCTGTGTTAGACAAACACTCTGCTATTGAGGTACATTCCCTGCTGTCATTTATTTACTTAGAGGCGGTTGTTGTTTTTAACATAATATCTCACTATGTAGCCCAGGCTGGCCTGGAACTCTTACTTAGCCCAATGTCGGTTTGAGATCAGGGCAATGTTTCTGCCTCAGCCTCCCAAGTGCTCATATTTATAGCAGGTACTACCATGTTCAGCAGAGCCACTGGATTTTATTTGTTTGTTTTTAGAAAAGGTCTCATTATGTAGCCCAGGCTGGCCCAGAACTCCCTATATAGATCAGGCTGCCCTTGAATTTACTGAGATCTGCCTACCTTTGTCTCTTGCATGTTGGAATTAAAACCACATGCTCAATCATTGCATTTTAGAGACAGGACTTCACTGTGTAGTCCAGTCTGATCCTGCAAGAACTCATTACACAGCCCAAGCTGGCCACTTGCCTCCACTACCCAGCGCTGGGATTCTGGGTTTGCCATACCATCCATACCTAGCGACAATCAGTCCTACAAGGAGGATCATGTAGATTCTTTTTAATTTTGTTTAACTGAAATTTCTTCCATGAATAATGGTTTCTTGAACATTACAATACTACTACTACTAACGCTAGGTAGATACCTTTGAAGCCAGACACCCTGAAGTAGGTCAGAGCTCATGTACCTCAGTAGGCAGCTGAGGACAGGAGCATGGGGAAGACCAGAGCCACGGTTGGAGTGTCTGTGCCCAGCTGCAGGCCCCTCCGTGATGGGTGATTCATCCCAATCCAATAAAACCAAACCAACTCATTCTAGAAATCTCATTTATGACCAAAGCTTGCAAGGCAGATTCCAAATTAAGCTCCCTCGTTCTCCTCCTTGCCGTCACTGGGCCTTCAACCCCACCTCCAGCCTTTCTGGAAAGAACACAGGCTATAAACACAGTGTGCCAGGCTCCAGGGCCAGGAGCAGCCTGCAAGCCATTCAGATTCACCCTGGGATTAATGACTTCAAAAAGCACTTGCCAGGAACTCTTCAAAGCTCGAAACAGAAGCCAGGGAGCATTAAATAGAAATAAATACTTAGTTGATTGGTTTTGTCCTTGCTTTTCAAAGGGCAATCTACTTCCTGGATTATCATCATAGTAGTCTGTCAGAAGCCAGGATTATGTGAGTGCCCTGGTTCAGGGCTGTGGTGGGGGAAGTCTCTAAAGATCACCTTGTCATAGTTCTGTTGTGTGCTGCCTTTCCTCCTGGGGAACCTTTGTGGGGAAAACAGAAGCCAGAGACCATGGTACGTGCATGCCAGCCAGAGGCAGCTGCTGTCACCTGCTTACCTGACCAGTTGTCTCCCCTGAGGTCTACTAATTCCCAGAAGTCTACATTTTTACCATGTTGATTTTTTAAAACAAAGCCACTGTCCCTGCTGCTAAAGCCAGGAAATACTTAGTGAAGGTCTAGAATACGTCAGAGCCTGTGAAGGGGTTAGGGAGCAAACCAAGATAACACAAGACCCGACTCCCATTGTCTAAAGACGATTCATCAGCCCATTGTACTGAGAAGCATGTGAACAGGCTCCCATTGTCTAAAGACAGTTCATCAGCCCATTGTACTGAGAAACATGTGAACAGGGTTGTGAGATACAGAACGCAGTTGTCACAGAGGTGGGTGTTTGCTCTTTTGGTTTTTCTTTTAATTTTTTTTTTTTGGGGGGTAGGCATGTGGACGTTGGAACAGTCCACAGGAATCTGATCTCTCCACCACGTGGGTCCCAGGGATCAAACTTGGGTCACCAGGCTAAGCTGCTGCACCCTCATCTGCTAAGCTTTCTCTCCAGACCTTTCTTTTAGTTTGCCAAGACAAAGCCTTGCTATGGAGTCCAGGCTGGTCTCAAACTCACGGCAATCTCCCTGCCTCAGCCTCTTGAGTGGGGTGACAGGCGTGCATACTTCACTGAGGCCAGTGGGTGGGGAACTATAAAGCTATGACACCACCAGCGAGTTTGCATGTGTGTGCCTAGAGATCTGCTGAAAGCAGGGCCCCATACCGCTCATGAGGGCAGAGGTTACAGGAATGAAGGGTACAGAGGTGTGTTCTAATATTTCTGTCTTCTTCCTAGGAATATTGGTGATAAAGTGGAGAATTCTTGGGGCAGGAACTGGAGACTCTCCAATTGTGTATTTGACCTGATTTCTTCCATTTTCTGACTAGGCTTTTTGATGTCACCACCTTCCATGGGTAGAGTTCTCACCGTAGTACCCAGGCCTGAACTTTGGACAAAGTACCTGCGTTCATATTGAAAGACACGGAAGTGGCTTTTTAAAAAATTTTTATTTTATTTTTCATTTAACATCCCAATCATATCCCTCTCCTTCTCCTCCTCTGGGTCCTGCCCTCCCACCCCCTTCTCCCATCCTCCCTTCCCTTCTGCAAAGAAAAAGAGTGCCCTCTTCCCCCTCTTACCATCCCAGCCCAGCACATCGAGTTGCATCAGGTCTGAGGGCTTCCTCTTCCATTGAAGCCAGGCACCACAGCCTGTTGAGGGGAAGTGATCAAAAAGCAGGCCTCATAGTCCTAGCCAGAGACAGCCCCTGGTGACAGGGAAGTTTTTAAAGATGTTCCAGTCTCTCCTGGCAACTCCTCTGCTCTTGGGACAACTCTTATTGTCTACAGTGGATTTGATATTTCCCATGGAATTCTTGCCTATGTGGAAAACACTTTCTCAGAATCACAAGGAGTTTGCCCATAATCCACAAATCTAAGTTGTTTTATTTCCTTTTTTACCCACTTCTTCCTTGGCATTTTTTGTTACAGGTTTGGTTTGTTGGTTGGTACCATTTTCATTTTGCATTTTAGGTAGGGGCTCCCTCTGTACCTCCTGTTGACCTGGGCCTCACCCACTGTGAATCACAGGCCCTGCTCTCACTCACAGCAGTTCTGACTCAGCTTCGATTGCATTATGAGCCTGGCCCGCCATGCCTGGTGTTTTTTCCTGTTAGTTTGCATGATGGAATCCACCACCTTTCCCATGCTGGATGATGGAACCACCACTAAGATACACTACCTCCTGAGCCAGGCTAGGCTGCCTTGCTTCTCCCCCTACAGTCCTGAGGAGGCTTTAAGAAGCAACACCCAGCTGACCCTACCCACTCTTGAGGTCCACCTTCCTAATATGAAATGGTATGTGCTGGTGATGGATATATTTTATAATCTAATTGGCCAGGACAGGAGACAAATCACAACCCCAGAGGTACTCACTGGGGGGCTTGAACTACAAAGAATTCTTGACCTTTTGTGCTAGGAAAACTGGCCTTCCTGTCTCATCAAGTCTATTTCTCATTCTCCCACTAGCAGCTAAACACTTGTTCCTTGGAGATTTTCCACAAGTTATTTCATCTACCCAGAATGCCTTGTCTTTTCTTTCTGACACCTTGTCTTTCGTAGTCTAACTGGGAGTGTTCTTTCCCAACAGACACTCCAGCCACAGTCCCCGCCCCCATCATGCAGGGCCTTACATTTCTGGAAGGTTCACTCGTACCAAATTCACAATCAGTAATGAGTCAAACATATCATTCATTCATATGGAAACAAGGGATTCCATTTAAGTTCTGTATCAATTTTCCAAGGGAAGATTATTTTCTCATAAAAGGATGCTGGGTACAGTGTTACTTGTTTGCAATCCCAGCAGTGTTACGTGTTTGCAATCCCAGCACTAAGGCAGGAACATTGCCACAAGTTTGAGGGTAGTCGAGTCTGAGTCACAGTGTGAGACCCTCTATCAAAAAGGGTGCAGGGGAATTGGAGAGATTGCTCACCTCAGTGGTTAGGAGTGCTTGCTGTTTTTCTGAAGGATCCAAGTTTGGTTCCTAGCTTCACCAGAAGACATGACACCCTTTTTCAGCCTCTGAAGCCTTCCATATACACATACACTCTCAAACACAAACAGGGACACGAACATATTAATAAAAAAAGATGTCGTTGAAAAAAATTAAAAATCACAAAGATTAAAAAACTGTCTAGCCCAAGGATGTATCTCAGTGTGATGAGTTTCCTTAGGACCTAGGTTTAGTCCCAGCACCACAAAAAAAAGAAAAAGAAAAAAGAAATTGTCTTAATCCATCCTAAATCAAGATTTAAAGCTACCCAGGCCCAACTGTAAAAGCAATCAGAGCCTATGTGCTGGGGACTGGGAAGGCTTTTCCTGGGTTCCTTGACTGCTTGCAAGAACCCTGTGAGACACGCATGGCCTTTACCCCCCTGTTTTAAAGATGAGCAAGCCCAAGGTCACACAGCTGTCCCCAGTAAGGATGTGCTTTAAAGTCAGACTGGCTGCTTTAAGACGCATGCCTGCACCGCTGCTGCTTAGGAAGGCGCAGCTTCAAAGTTCAACCTGTTCTTTTGAGCCTCAATAATAATTTACACTCAATTTATTGCTTTGTGAGATGATAAAGTCCTTTTATCTCACATTGGCTTTGTCTCTACAACAAAGCCACATGTCCATGCATTGGTTTGTTCCTTTAACTAGCAAAATTCAAAGTTGACATTTGACAGTCTTCCTGGGGCTGGGAGGGTTAGGGTGACGAGGGCCTCACACAATAAAGGATTACACACCCCGCTTTATACACTGTGGTCTCCCACAACACTTAGCAGGGGTTCAGAGAACAACAGACTATTCAAAAATCTTCTGAGTCCAAAGCTTCTGGTTGCAAGAAAATTTATAAAAGAAATAGAAATGTATTTCTATTTTCAGGGCCAAGGGAGGTCTAATCCTATTTTTCTTGAATAAATGTTTCCTCTTGTAATGCAAAATTTTCATTTTGTCTCTCTAGGATAACAAGGGTAGAGAAGATCCATATTTGCCACCATCTTTAGTCAGTTTTCTGTTACTAAGACAAAATACCTGAGGAAAACAAACTAAAGGAGGAAGGTTTATTTTAGCTCACAGTTTCACAGGTTTTAGTCCATGGTCACTTGGCTCTGTTGTTTTGAGCCCTGTGGGGAAAATATCATGAGGAGAGAGTGTGCTAGAACAAAGCTGTTTGTCTTCTGATGGAAGAGAAGTGAGGAGAGAGACAAGAAGCGACCGGAGTCCCAGTGTTTCCTTCCAGGTCCTGACCTCCAGTGACCTAACAATATTGGTTCAAAGTTCCATGTCCACCCTAGACTTTCCATATGAGGACAACCAGGCACAAACCAGCTTCTTCTCTTGTGGTCCCCTCAATGTGGGCCATGAGTTTGTCAACACAGTCACTCATTTAACCAGCTGCAGACACCATCAACAGACAAAGGCCTTGCCACCACAGAGCGTGCCATCTGGTTAGGGGAGGCAGCAGCAGCAGTCACATTAATGTTACACGAAGATGATGAGAAGTTCAGGGGCATGGGTACTGCATGGAGTTGCTCTTTCACCGAAGGGAGCCAGAGTTTCCCATGAGAGAGTTGGTATTTGGGTAGAAATCCAAAAAGGCACTGACTGGGAAAAGGGTGTGTGGAGTTCTGAGAAGAACATATAGGCTCCCAAATCAGCAGCTCCAAAGGCCTCAAGTCAGGAGGCTCCTGAGGGATGTCCAGGAAGAACATGTGCTTGGCTCGCCATGGGCCAGGAATAGTAGCAGAGGTATGTCTGTCCTCGCAAGGCTGTAAACTGACCTTGCTGTGTTCGTCTCCCCCATCCCTAGGGACTGGAGGATCACAATGTTGCTGTTGTTTGTTGGGGAGTATTTGTTTATTTGTCTTGGTGTCTTTGAGACGCGGGACTCATTATGTAGTTCACGCTGGCTTGGGACTGTATAACTAGCTCAGGCCAGTCTAGAACTTAGAGTCCTCCAGCCTCAGGCTCCCCATGTGATCTTACGATTACACCTTGTTCTTTTCTTCTTGCTTCGTGTGGATCCTTACTGTTGTATATACTCCTAGTCAGCATGAAGTTAATTAAGTCAGTGGCCATTTTACTCTGAAATTCACTGTGTGGTTCTGAGCTCCTCAAGAGAGAAGACCTCTCCCCTCCATCCCTGGCCACTCAGTAGAAGACCTTGCCCACACAATGCAGATTCCTGTCAGTGCCTGGTTTGGACTGAACTCCCCTGTGGAAGAGTTCTGTTATTACCCTGGGACCCACATCTCTACATCCTCTGCCATGTGGAATAACTTTGCCTGGCACCCCTCATAGAGACTTTGGAATGTGGCTCGTGAACCCTTCCTTTATGCGTGTAATCTTCCATCTTCCACTTCTAGATCTATAGGCTGGACCCATCTCCCAGCCCCACAAGACATCACCATTTGAGTCTCAGCACCTTTATCACCATCACACTCAGCTCCATTTTAAAGTGCTTCCTCCCCACTGCCCTCACCTTGAAAAAGGGCCTCAACCCAGTCACTCTTGAAGGCCATCCTCCCTTCTTGATGATGCTGCTGTGGATGGAACCCAGCCTTGTTCTCCTCTCAGCAGTCCAGTCTGAATTATCTCCTTGCTATCCTGTGTCTCTCTAATGAATCTTCACTTGTTTATACAAGACAAATTTCTTCTTGCTACTCCCTTGTGACTCCCCATTGTCCCCAGAATAAAGGCTAGACTTCCTAGTTTGGCTGAACCCCCCCCCCACACACACACATAAATTCATATATATGAATGGATATGAGAGAGAGATCTGATAATGCTGCTTACCCAGAATCAAGACCTAGCATCTCCACAGAGCAGAAACATGAAATAAATGTAAAAAAAAAAAACTATTAGGAAAAAGATTTACAAATGTCCTGCATTAAAGTCGAAAACTAAAAGCTTACGTGAACCAGTATAAGGATAACTTGGCTTAATGGCAATTCCCGAAAAATAAAAGGGAGCAACCCAGCCACTCTAGGGGCCTGTGACAACCGTAAATCCAATATGGGACAGCTGCCTCATGACATCATTACCATGCACACAAATAGCTGCTGCCTCATCCCACTCCGTGAGTGACACACGAGAAGTAGGCTGCTAGAGTTTTCTCAAAGGAAGATGGTCAAGAGACTGAGGGGCTGCAAATCTAGTCAGCAAGAGAGATTTTAAAAGTTACAGATCCTAGCCAGCCTGACTGAACTGTATCCTTAGCCACCACAGGCCGCAAGGGCATCAGGAAACTTAGCTTCAAGTTTGTCCTCTAGCCGGGCGGTGGTGGCGCACGCCTTTAATCCCAGCACTTGGGAGGCAGAGGCAGGCGGATCTTTGTGAGTTCGAGGCCAGCCTGGTCTACACAGTGAGTCCAGGACAGCCAGGGCTACACAGAGAAACCTTGTCTTGAAAAACCAAAAAAAAAAAAAAAAAAAAAAAAAAGCTAAGTTTGTCCTCTATCCCAGATTCCAGAGCCCCCACATCCTGCTCCATCACTCTGTCTCCTGCAACTTTCTCTCCAACATGCCAGGATGTTCCTTCACTGCTGTGCTCTTTTCTACCTTCCCAACTGGCTTATCACAAAGCAGACATCTTAGTTGCCTTTGTTCAGTGATAAACGACATCTGGCACTTGGCATATATGTGATAAATACTTGTGTATATGAGACTATATAAAAGATTATCTCACTCAGTCAGACATGGAATTACCCACTGATTTTACAAACTCTCCCTTTCAGCAAAATTTAAAATGTGCCCTCTGTGTTTTATTGCCCATATGGTTACTTAAAGTGTTGGATGACCTGCTTAAGCTAAATGACGTATGTACTCTAAGCAGTACATACAGGATGTTCATGTGTATAACATTAATGTAGCAAAAGACTGTGCACACATCAATTGTACAGACCTATAGGCACAGATGGTAGACTTTCATATAGTCTTGTTTGATTGCTTGAATGACTGATGATTGACTGATTGACTGAGATTGATTGATTGACTGACTGGCGATTGATTCATTAGACAGGGTGTCATGTAGCCCAGCTGGCCTCAAACTCACTATGTAGCCATGTGGATGCTACGATTCAAACCTAGATCCTCTGCAAGAGCAACTGGTGCTCTTCACTGCTGCCTTTTCTGTGATCCTCCTGCCTGCCCCTCCTCAGTGCTATGATTACTGGTGTGTACCAACACATCCAGATTAGTACCATCAGTTTTTAAAAGAACGAAGCAGGTGTAAAGTTACTGACTTAAAATGATCTCCAGGATAGATAAATAGACAGGAAATAGAAAATAATGGTCTCTGTTAAGCTTCCATTCATGTTTCTAAAACACCCTGAAAGAACTGACAGGACAGCCTTGCCCTGGCCTTTTCTATTTTGCTTTGGTTTCCTGGCTGTGGCTTTAGTGGTTGCATGAATATTTATATAGTGGGTTTGTTTGAGGAATGATTGACAAACATAATTAGAGCACTAACTGTATGTCATGCGAGTGCTGGAACCCAACCCAGCACACTATTCCCTTCAGCACGTGACACCGTGGTTTCAAGTCCTCCTTCACTGTCACCGAATTTGAGGCTCTGGTTTGCATGAGACTGCACACTCATGGCTTCTGCTTGATCTAGCAGTACCAAACCCTCCTGTTTGCACCAGAGCAGCACCTCCATCAAGCCAGGACTGCCACCCAGTTCCTGCCATCTTTTCTTGGGTCATATGGCAGCACAGAGGACTCCCACTGAGCTAATATGGCCTCTGAAGCCATCTGACTTGCTGGCTTTGGGAGTCCTGGCCGGTTCATCCTTTGTCTCCTGCAGAGGCATGGAATGCCAGATGCCTGCACAGGTGACAACCTTGGTGGCAGCTTCCTCCAGTGACCTCTCCTACCAGCAAGAGAGCTCCTGCCATTCTCTGGGGCTAGGGGAATGGGAGATGCTCATGCCATCTTAAGGACAGTCTTAATATCAAGGCAAGCTCTGTTATGTCTGGGACAGAAGGACAGAATTGAGTTACTTTTATCACTTTCAGTGATTCAAGTGTTTTAAAGCAAAGAGAGGAGACCTTCAGGGCGGGTGGCGTCATAGATAAGAGGGTGTGGAAAGCAGACGGGTGGCCTTGCTCTGCCTACTAACTCTTTTCCTTCCCCTCTGCCCCTCCTCTCCCCCTCCCTTGACTTCAGTTTCTAGTCCAAGGTTTGCAGGGTCTGGGGGAGGAACAATTAGTACAGTCAAACCTTGGGAAAATGCTGCTTCAGGGCTATCTGCATGTGTTTCGTGGGTCTGTGGCCTTCAAGCAAGGCCTTGCTGCGTGCTTGCCAAACCCAGCCACAGCATCCCTTCAGGGAGGAAGGCAGCCAGTCTGGCACCTGCAGTGATGAAGGATAAGGCAGGATGCAGGGCCAACCTCATGGCTTAGGCTGAGGCACACCAGGAGATAGTAACCCAGGTGGCTCAGCAACTCAGCTAGGTCTTCAAATTCTCACCCACGCTAATTCCATGGCATCCAACAGATATTTATCCAGTTAGAAAGCAAGTCTGTGATAGGGGCTGAGGCCTGGGAAGAAGGTTCTTACCAAAGATCAAGCTTGTTGTTAGTTTAGCTAACAGAGCCTGGAAGGCACAAGGGAGATACTGCAAGAATGAAGATTGAGAAACGAGACCCACAACCAGAACTATAGGGACCATTTAGTCCCCAAAAGCTCAAGGGTGTACTGAGAATTCAGAGAACCCTGGAAAGTCGGAAGTGAGGGGGGACTGGAGAGTCCCTGGGCAGAGGGGTGGTGCAGGGAGGGACACTGGAGAGTTCAGGGGTGTGGGTGTGGGGGGCAATCTAGATCTTAAATATTTCATTTTTTATTACCTAAGACCAGTTAGATTTCTCTAGAAACCTTCCTTCCTTCCTCCCTTCTTTCCTTCCTCCCTTCCTTCCTCCCTTCTTTCCTTCCTCCCTTCTTTCCTTCCTCCATCCCTTCCTTCCTTCCTTCCTTCCTTCCTTCCTTCCTTCCTTCCTTCCTCCCTCCCTTCCTCCCTCCCTTCCTTCCTTCCTCTCTCCTTCCTTCCTCCCTTCTTTCCTCCCTTCTTTCCTTCCTTCCTTCCTCCCTTCCTTCCTTTTTTATGGAGTCTTGTGTAGCTTAGGCAGGCCTCAAACATACTATATAGCTAAGAATGACCTTAAACTTCTGATCTTCCTGCCTGTACACACCAAGGGAATCATAGGCATGTGTCACCATGTCTGGGCCCACATCTTTGTGTGTGCAAGCATGCTACCAACCAATAATCTTCTTTTCTTTTTCCTCTAATATTATATAAGCATTTGTGAGTGCCCGCATACACACAAACAAGCAAGCCTGGTGTTCTCAGTGCCAGCAGAGAGGTTTGCATACCCTGGAACTGCAGCTACAGTTGGTTTCGAGCCATGTGGGTGCTGAGAATCAAATGCTAAATCATCTCTCCAGACCATCCCTCTTTTCTTTTCTTTCTCCTCTTTTCTTTCTTTTGAGAGTCTTTTTATACAGTTCAGACTGACCTTGAATTTACAATATAGACCAGGCTAGCCTGATATTAGCAGCCCTCTTGCCTCAACCTCCTAAATGCTGGGAATACAAAATGTTCACCACCAGGCTAATTTTCAGTTTGTAAATACATTTTCCTCAAGGAAGACTACATGGTAGTGTGTGTGTGTGTGTGTGTGTGTGTGTGTGTGTGTGTGTGTGT
>CAJQZJ010032507.1:1500661-1526027 GCA_907164525.1 Lophiomys imhausi | reverse complement strand
CACACACACACACACACACACACACACACACACACACACACACACACAAACACACACACTCATCAAGCCAAGCTTGGTGGTATACATGTATAATCCCAGCACTCAGAAGCTGAGGCAGAAGGAGAATTTCAAGGTCAGTCTATGCTACACAGTAAGATACCATCTCAGACCAAAAAAAAGAAAAAAAATGAAATCCTGGCCAGCTATCTCTGCTGAGGTAGGGACACTTGGCACCCATTTTTAGCAACTAACCTCATTCCTAGACAGAACTTCTACTATCTGCTCCAGTTTTCTACTCTATTGGAATACAATTATGTATCTGTAAACTACTTAAAATGCATGTTAGATACAAAAGGGTATTAAGTAAAAAGCCAAATACTAGTAGGAATGGGTTGTATGTATGTGTCCCTGGCTTTCAAACACATGGAGGAAAATGGCCTTCAAAATGTTTATATGTTTAATTTTGTTTTGACACAGAGTCATACTGTGTAGTCCTGGCTGGCCTGTAACTCACTGGTAGACCAGGCTGACCTTGAACTCACTGGGATTCACCTGTTTCTACCTCCTAAGTGCTACATCTGGAGTCTGTAGACTGTGTGATTGAAAGTTTGGAGCTGGAACCAGGTTTTAAGGACTTTGAGAAATGGAAAAGGGTGGGTTTTGTTTTTTCTTTTTCTCAGGTGAAAATGTAAGTCATGAGCCAAGTATAATGGCACATGCTTTGATTCTCAGCACTAGGAGGTAGAATCAGAAGAACCAAGAATGGGGGAAATTATATAATTATATTATAATATCAGAAAGTAAATTTTTTGAAAAAGAATTAGTAACACACAGCAGTCTTGGACTTGGTTCCAGATGGCCTTGCATGCCAGACACTTTGCAAAAATTGCACAAGTTAGTCGGGCAGTGGTGGCGCACGCCTTTAATCCCAGCACTTGGGAGGCAGAGGCAGGCGGATCTCTGTGAGTTCGAGACCAGCCTGGTCTACAAAAGCGAGTCCAGGACAGCCAGAGCTGTTATACAGAGAAACCCTGTCTCGAAAAAAACCAAAAAAAAAAAAAAATTGCACAAGTTGACTTTTGTTTATCATGGCCTCTTACGTCTTTTTGTCAAAGTGTTTTGTACTGGAGTTTGGAGGAGTGGTCACTTTACATAAAGTTTGAATGTACTACCAAAAAAAAAATCAGTAATTCAAGATCATCTTCAATTTCATAGGTATATTTGAGGTTGGTCTAGACTATAAGACCCTGTCACCAAAGAGAAAGAAGAGAAGGTAGTGGGGAGGAGGGAGCAAGGGACAGAGAGAGGGAGAGAGAGAGAAGGAGAGAGAGAGAAGGAAGGAAGGAAGGAAGGAAGGAAGGAGGGAGGGAGGGAGGGAGGGAGGGAGGGAGGGAAGGGAAGAAGGAAGGAAGGAAGGAAGGAAGGAAGGAAGGAAGGAAGGAAGGAAGGAAGAAGGGAGAGAGTAAAGAAATTAAGAAGGATTGAGAGAGAGAGAGAGAGAGAGAGAGAGAGAGAGAGAGAGAGAGAGAGAGAACAAGTCATGAATCAAATCCAGGTCTTTTCTGAGCTAGGGTGGGCTTTTTGTCTCTGGCTAGTTTGTCAACTAGACATGTGATTCAGCCTCAATGCTTTACTTGTCCCCACTTCAATGTTAGGTTACAGCCACAGAGATGTTGCCTTACAAGAGGGTTACACATCTACACACCTGACATCACACAGGGGACTCATATATACCACCCTCTGCCTTCTTGGGCTTTCACATGGCTCTCTCTTCCTTCTGCAGTGACACATTTTTCTTAAAACTTCTTAAGAGAATGCAGCCAGAAAACAGAAAGCAAACAGGGAGTATGTGGCCACCAGCGCAAAGAGCACTTTGTTCATTTTTTTAAAAACGTGAAAGCTCATGTAGAGGTTAAGAAAACAACGTATGGAGCCACTCAGTCTGGATTCAAATTCCAGCCCCACTTACAAGCCTGGACCTTCGTCCAATGACTTGATCTTCCTAGGCCTTGGTTTCTTCATCTGTGCATGACTGGTGCTACGAACATCACGTGTGTGTGAAAAATCAGAAAGATAGTCCGAGGGAAACCGCTTTTGGGGTGTTTAACTAAGTGTGAGCCACGATTAGCATGTGTTAAACTGTAACGATAGCATTACTGTGGCCATTGTTTGTTCTTGTTCTGTTACCACTATTGTACAAGTTCAGAACAACAGGAAATCTGTTCACTTCCTTGAATCTCATCTTTTTTTTTTTTGAGACAGGGTCTCATGTAGCCTAGGCTGTCTCAAACATACTAGGTAATTAAAGATAGCCTTCAGCTTCTGACCCTCTGCATCCCAAATGTTGAACTGAAGTGTTGGGGAATCAAAGTCAAGGCCTTTTGCATGCTGGGCAGGCACTCTACTGAGGAGCTCCATCACCAGCCCAGCGCTCCTCATCTTCTGCATTAGTTGTATCAGCACTGGCAACCTCTGCCAGTCATCCAGCGACAACACAGCACATTACATCTCAATCCTGGCCAGGGATGGACTGAGTACTTTCCATATATTATCTCACTGAACTCTCCTGACATTGGTGGATTCGGTTACTTGTGTTTTCTCATTTCACAGCCCTCCACTCCCACCAAAAAAAAAAAGGGTTTACCTAGGGGATGCCCCTTCACCTAGACCACATGGTAAGTGACCAACAAAAGATACTAGTTGGGCCCCAGGAGACAAAAGATTCCCTTCCCTTCCAGCTCCAAGAATCATTTCATTATTCATGGTAAATAGGTTTGGGTTTCTTACTATCTACTGTATGTGTGAATAGGCATTTGGGTCCAGTACAATGGATGGAGCTTGGTGATAGAGCATCTGCCTAGCAAATACTCAGGCCTGGGTTCAATCCTCAGCTCCAGAGTGGGGGTAAAATTGCAAACACACGAGCTGGATCTATTTTTATGAAAGGCTTTGCTCTGCCTATTCTGCTTTTGCCACTGATTTCTCAGTGTGGCATTCCCCTTCAGAGAACGCCTCCTCCACATGAGAATCCCCTTCTTACGTGCCGGCTGCCTTCCTACCACCCCCCTTCTTTCTGCCAGCAGTTCATGACTTTGATTCCCTGCTCTGCCATTCCAACAGCGCCTCTTCCTCCACAGCACCCATTCCTGAAGAGCTTGCTCTAAATAACCAGCTCATTCAACCAGCAACAAAGTCACTTCCAAAAGCCTCAGAAGAATTCTACAAATATGGGCTGAAGAAATGGCTCAGCAGCTAAGAGCATATATTTGCTTTTCCAGAGGACGTTAAGTTTGAGCCCATCACCTATGTCAGGTGATTTATAACCACCTGTAGCTCCAGCCCCAGAGGATATGACCACAGACGTGCACACACATGAACACACATGCACTCTGGCTCATGAACACACACACACTATTGAAAATAAAAATGTTAGCCAGGCATAGCATCAAACACCTTTAACTTCTATAATAAGTGGAGAAAAACTCTATGAATATATATTGGGCATTGTGACTCACTACTGTAATCCCAGCACCCAGGACACTGAGGCTGGAGGATTGTGATAAGTTCTGGTTCAGACAGGACTGCAGTGAATCTCTTCCTACTCAAAACAAACAGACAAAAACAATTCTACAAATGTACATCCTTTCTACTACTCCCCCTTGATATGAATATATTCATTGATTATCTGGAGGCCAGGGACAATTTTTAAATCTTAAATTTTTATTTATTTAGTATTTTAGGCATATGGGTGTTTTGCCTGCATGTATGTGTGTGTGTTGCATGTATACCTGGTAAACTAGGTTGGAAAAGGGTGGTAGACCTGGAGCTGGAGTTACAGACACTTTGTGGGCTCTGTGACTCGAACCCGGGTCCTCTGGAAGAGCTGTCAGTTCTCTTACCACGGAGCTATCTAGCCCCTCTTTTTTTTTATGTCTTTTTTGTAAATCTAAATTCCATAAATGGGAGCAAAAATGAGATACCTGTGTATCTTTCTGGCTTATTTCTCTTTACATTCCCTGAAAACATGATTCCTTTCTTTATGACAGAATAATACCCTTTGTATAATAATATATCACTTCTTTTTTTCTGAGACACGCTCTCCATAGGTAACCCAACTGTCCTCAGACTCGAGTCTCCTACTTCAAGGTCTACGTGCTGGAACTACACTTGTATACATAACTATTATGCACAACCTGTGTTCTGTAAATCCATCGATCTGCCTTGCTGGGCTAGGATAGTGCTGAGGACAGAATTTCTTAGCATTAACGGACAAAGTTCCTTCTAGCCTTGTTGAGTAAATTCTGATCCCAGGGCTCTAGGGTGCGGCCTGAGAATGTTAGTTTCCCAAGGGCACATATGTATTATCTCAGCATGTCTTTCAAGGAAGTCTGTTAATATTGAAAAATATTAGCCAGTGAGTGACAAGCTGGGATGTCAGTCTGGCTAGACCTCTCCAACTCTATGCAGGAAATGGAAAGAAAGAGAAAATGAAAAGAGAAAGAAAGGAAAAAACATTCAGACATACATGCATACACATGCTTGCACGTGCACACACACAGGCATACACATGCTTGCACGTGCACACACACATGTATCCAATGTCAAGGAGATTACATTCTTCATCTCATTTTAACCAGGAGAAAATGTTTGGTCCTGAATGTTATTAACGCATAGTAAACTCACTCTGTCCACATGCATAGGAACATTCCAGAAGGTTCCAGTATGGCAGGCTTGCTCATAACCCAGAGACCTCTCCTTAGGTTTTCCCTGGGATGCTCTGCTCAACTCTGTAGTGATTAAAGCCTTTGACTCTAACACTTTTTTTTTTTCATCCAGCACCCTACCCCCAAGAGAACCTCATACAAAAGTATTTTATAATTAATTTGAAGGGATCATTCATGGTGACTCATTGCTACCTCACATAGAGAAACAGGATGTTAACTCAATGAGAAATGTGCCCCGGCTCCTCCAAGGAGGTAGAAATCTTCTATGGCAGCCTTTTAAGACCAAGTTAGAAGATGTGTGTGAACTGAGAGGGAGCAGCAGAGAATGCACGTGCCTGAGTGGCAAGTGACGTGGATGGTGTTTGGGGTGCTCAAGCTAGAACTTGGGCTCTGGGCATGCTAAGCACACGCTCTTTACACCAAACTGCCCACCCCCTCTTTCAGCCCTATACAGATAATTATTACTGAGGGGTGGTGTTGTGAGAGGAGAGAACAAAAAAAAAATGAAAAGGAGGGGTTACCAGGGGCTGGTGGGCAAGTTAGGAGAGGGGACCAGCATTTGAAGGAGGAGTGGGATTTGGAGCTGATGATAGTAAAGGTAGAAAGCAGGGACCAGTCAGTCTGGGGGATGGAAAGTGACCCACTATTCTCAGAATGCATTGAGCTGGCTGCACATAAAAGCAGAGAAATCTAGGTGGGATACCTGCAGAATAGGGGCCTGAGAAGCCATGGTTCTTTAATTGGTGCCAAAAGAGCAGCAAAGTGACATGGGGAAGGTGACAGGATAGTAAATAGTACACGGGCTATCCACAATCGGAGAGAGTAGTTTGGCACCCTGCCTTCCCCACAAAGTAGGTATAAAATGGGATAGGTCACACCTATTTGAATCTTATATACTGTGGGCAGTTGCCTGAGCATGCCTAGGACTTCTCATGGAGTTTTTGATTTTGGGTTTTTTGTTGTTGTTTTGTTTTCATGCAGGCCCTAAATGAAGTTAATGTGTGTATATAAATACAGACACATATACATACCCAGACACACACACGCACACACACACATACACACACACACACACACACACACATAGAATTTTGGGGTGAGGCTTCAAGATACGATTTCTATATAGTCCTGGCTGTCCTGGATTTGATTTGCAGACCAGGCTGGTCTCGAACTCACAACAATCCACCAGCTTCTGCCTCCCAAGTGCTGGGGTTAAAGGTGTGTGCCACCATGCCTGGCGTACACTATTTTTTTTCTTTTTTTTTTTCCTTTAATTTTTATTTCTTCAAGTTACATCTCAATCGCAGTCCCCTCCTTATTCCCCCTCCATTCCCACCCTCCCACCCTCAACCCTCCATCCTCTTCCCTTTTTTTTTTCTTTTAAATTTAAGGTATATCTTATTTTCCCCTACAGTTTCTCCTTTCAGTCCAACAAATGGCTCTTTATCTTATAATAATAAATACAATACAGTACAACAGAGGTAATAAGGCCACAGTTATGAGGGTTATATGGCTTAACGTACATTCCCAATGACCAGTCCATATGTATTTAGTACCTGACTTTAACATTCTACTATCTAAGCATCTCCATGAGTTTAAAGTTCTATATCTGACTCAACATTCATACTAATTGCAACACAATTTTAAAAGTATCTTCTTAGATGTATAACACTCTCTTGACTCCTAAACAACTCAAAATTTAATTATGAGACTTTATCTATCTGTTCTTCAACCACCTCAGAGACCTGAGAGGGATAAATATATCTGATTTTATAGGAAGTACAGGGTCTGCAGCTTCCCAAACTAAGAAATGGCATACCAGTGGCTGCCTGGACAGTTCCCATTTTCTCTCCATACATTACAGCATCGATCTTCAGTCATTTGGCCCCGTTTCTCTGACAGACATTGATCGTAGAGCAGGGGGTTATGAAGGACTTACCTACCCTGTCTTGGCAGAGCTAGGCTGTCGACTTACCTGCTTCCAGGTTTTGTCCTTTTTGGACAGCATTCTGTCTACAGTTGGAGCAAGGGGCTTTTCCTACCAAGAGATAGGCTTGCGACTAATTCAATCATCTCCCACTGGAGATTCTTCGATGCTCATCTTCTACTTGGAGGAGAATAGGGGGTGCTGTCAGGAGTTGATATGTCTTGATATAAAAAAATCTAAAGTTACGAAAACATCTTTGAATGTCATATTCTGCAGATCTCTTGAGGTTTTTGAAGAGGCCCTATCTATCTCTTATATTAGGGTAAGCAGATGTTGCTTGTCTCTTAGCAGGTTTATTTCTGATTAGCTTAGCAAGTAACTATAATAGGCTGTCATAGTACCTAACAGAATGACTGGCTTGCATAACCATTAGTTTGCATTTCTGAATTATCCTAAACAGTTCATGACAGTTAGTAGTAAAAGGCCGAAACATCACATTTCTTTTTTTTTTTTTTCTTTACCTCCTAATCCTTCCATCCCATTTCCCTGGGGTGGGGTGTCCTTATATAACAGACTCTCATCTTAGTTGAGAGGTCGTATGAGGGCCAAGAGCCTCTTCATTCATTGGGGATCTACGAAGCAGTACCATCAGTGAAAAGTGTCTCGTTGCCCGGGAGAGAGAACTACTAAACAAACAAATCAATAAGCATACAATAGATAAAAAAGACTAAAAAATAGAAAAAATATAACTAATATATAAAAATAAATAAAAAATAAAAATTAAAAATAAGAAGTCTATGTCCAAGTTCCCTTTGGTGTGTTAGTTGTAGTATCGATACCTTCTACTATATAGCTAAAATCCTACTATAAGTGAATAGATGCCATATGTGTCCTTCTGAGTCTGGGTTAGTTCACTCAGGATGAGCTTTTCTAGTTCCATCCATTTGGCTGCAAATTGCATAATTTCATTGTTACTGATAGCTGAATAATATTCCATTGTGTAGATGTACCACAGTATTTTAACCCATTCTTCGGTTGAGGGACATCTGGGTTGTTTCCAGTTTCTAGCTATTACAAATAAGGCTGCTATAAACATAGATGAGGAAACTTCCTTATGATTCCGTGAAGAGGCATTTGGGTGTATACCCAGAAGTGGTATGGCTGGGTCCTGAGGCAGAGCTATTCCAAGTTTTCTAAGATATCGCCAGACTGACCTCCATAGTGGTTGCACAAGCCTGCACTCCCACCAGCAATGGAGTAGGGTACCCCTTTCTCCACACCCTCGCCAGCATGTGCTGTCATTTGAGTTTTTGATCCTAGCCATTCTGACAGGTGTGAGATGGAATCTAAGAGTCGTCTTGAGTTGCATTTCTCTGATGATTAAGGATGTTGAGCATTTCTTCAAGTGTCTCTCAGCCATTAGGGATTCCTCCTTTGTGAATTCTCTATTTAGCTCTGTCCCCCATCTTTTGATTGGATTATTTGGTTTCTTGGCATTTAATTTCTTGAGTTCTTTGTAGATTTTGGATATTAGCCCTCTGTCAGATGTGGGGTTGGTGAAGATTTTCTCCCAGTCTGTAGGCTGCCGTTTTGTTCGAATGACAGTGTCCTTTGCCTTACAGAAGCTTTTCAGTTTCATGAGGTCCCATTTATTGATTGTTGATCTCAAGTTCTGAGCTGTTGGTGTTCTGTTCAGGAAGTTGTCGCCTGTACCAATTAGTTCGAGGGTTTCTCCCACTTTTTCTTCTAGTAGATTTAGTGTGACCGGCCTTATGTTAAGGTCTTTGATCCACTTGGACTTAAGTTTTGTACAAGGTGATAAGTATGGGTCTAGCTTCATTCTTTTACAAATGGACATCCAGTTGGACCAGCACCATTTGTTGAAGATGCTGTCCTTCTTCTATTGTGCCGTTTTGGCTTCTTTGTCAAAAATTAGGTGGCCATAAGTGTGTGGGTCTATTTCTGGATCTTCAATTCGATTCCATTGATCTACTGGTCTGTTTCTATACCAATACCATGCTGTTTTTACAACTATTGCTCTGTAGTACAGCTTGAAATCTGGGATGGTAATACCTCCAGATGTTTCTTTATTGTACAGGATTGATTTAGCTATTCTGGGCTTTTTGTTGTTCCATATGAAATTGAGACTAGCTCTTTCCAAGTCTATAAAAAATTGTGTTGGTATTTTGATAGGAATTGCATTGAATCTATATATTGCTTTTGGTAGGATGGCCATCTTTATTATGTTGATCCTACCTATCCATGAGCATGGGAGATCTTTCCATCTTCTAAAGGCCTCTTCCATTTCTTTCTTCAAGGGCTTGAAGTTCTTGTTGTACAGGTCATTTACTTGCTTGGTTAGAGTTACCCCCAGGTATTTTATGTTGTTTGTGGCTATTGTGAAGGGGGTTGTTTCCCTTATTTCTTTCTCGGTATATTTGTTTGTTGTATAAAGAAGGGCTTCTGATTTTTTTGAATTAATTTTGTATCCAGCCACTTTGCTGAAGGTGTTTATCAGCTGTAAGAGTTCTCTGGTGGAATTTTTGGGGTCGCTTATGTTTACTATCATATCATCTGCAAATAGGGATAATTTGACTTCTTCGTTTCCGATGTTTATCCCCTTGATGGCCTTTAGTTGTCTTATTGCTCTAGCAAGAACTTCAAGTACTATATTGAAGAGATATGGTGAAAGTGGACATCCTTGTCTTGTCCCTGAGTTTAGAGGAAATGCTCACCATTTATTTTGATGTTGGCCACTGGCCTGCTGTATATTGCCTTTATTATTTCTAGGTACGGCCATTGTATGCCCATTCTCTCCAGAACTTTTAGCATGAAGGGGTGTTGAATTTTGTCAAACGCTTTTTCTGCATCTAGCGAGATTATCATGTGGTTTTTTTCTTTCATCTTGTTTATATGGTGAATGACGTTGATAGATTTTCGTATGTTGAACCATGCCTGCATCCTTGGGATGAAGCCTACTTGATCATGGTGTATGATACTTTTGATGTGTTCTTGAATTCGGTTTGCTAGTATTTTATTAAGTATTTTTGCATCTATGTTCAAGAGGGAGATTGGTCTGAAGTTCTCTTTCTTTGTTGGGTCTTTGTGTGGTTTAGGAATCAGGGTGATTGTGGCCTCGTAGAATGAGTTTGGCAATGTTCTTTCAGATTCTATTTTGTGAAAGAGTTTGAAAAGTATTGGTGTTAGCTCCTCTTTGAAGGTCCAGTAGAATTCCGTGCTAAAGCCATCTGGCCCTGGGCTTTTTTTGGTTGGGAGATTTTTAATGACTGTTTCTATTTCCTTAGGGGTTATAGGGCTGTTTAATCTGTTTATCTGATCTTAATTTAGCTTCGGTAGGTGGAATCTATCAAGAAAATTGTCCATTTCACTTAAGTTTTCAAATTTGGTGGAGTATAGATTTTTAAAGTAGGATCCAAATATTCTCTGGATTTCCTCAATGTCTGTTGTTATTTCTCCCTTTTCATTTCTGATTTTGTTGATTTGTGTTTTCTCCCTCTGCCTTTTAGTTAATTTGGCTAAGGGTCTGTCTATTTTGTTGATTTTCTCAAAGAACCAACTCTTGGTTTCATTGATTCTTTGTATAGTTCTTTTTGTTTCTAAGTTGTTGATTTCAGCCCTAAGTTTGATGATCTCCTGCCTTCTGCTCCTCTTGGGAGTGTTTGCTTCTTTTTTTTTTCCAATTCACCCAGTTTAGCTGTTAATTCGCTAATATGAGCTGTTACAATTTTCTTTTTGAAGGCACTTAATGCTATGAACTTTCCTCGTAGCACAGCTTTCATTGTGTCCCATAGGTTTGGGTATGTTGTGTCTTCATTTTCGTTGGATTTTAAGAAGTCTTTGATTTCCTTCTTTATTTCTTCCCTGACCCAGCGGTCCTCTAGTAAAGAGTTGTTCAATTTCCATGTGAGTGTAGACTTTCTGATCATTCTTTTGCTATTGAAGTCCAGCTTTATTCCATGGTGGTCTGATAAGATACAAGGGGTTATTTCAATTTTCTTGTATCTGTTGAGGCTATCTTTGTGTCCAACTATATGGTCGATTTTGGAGAAGGTTCCATGAGGTGCTGAGAAGAAGGTGTATTTTTTTGTGTTTGGGTGAAACGTTCTGTAGATATCTGTTAGGTCCATTTGGTTCATGATCTCTGTTAGCCTCATTATTTCTCTGTTTGGCTTCTGTCTTGATGATCTGTCCATAGTTGTGAGTGGGGTGTTGAAGTCTCCCACTATTAAAGTGTTTGGATCGATGTGCGATTTAAGTTTTAGAAGAGTTTCTTTCATAAATGTAGGTGCCTTTGTATTTGGGGCATAGATGTTCAATATTGAGATGACCTCTTGGTGTATATTTCCTTTAATGAGTATGTAATGCCCTTCTCTGTCTTTTTTTTTATTAACTTCAATTGGAAGTCTATTTTGTTTGATATTAGGGTGGCTACTCCAGCTTGTTTCCTGGGTCCATTTGCTTGGAAGACCTTTTCCCAGCCCTTTACTCTGAGGTAGTGTTTATCTTCAATAGTGAGATGTGTTTCTTGTATACAGCAAAAAGATGGGTCTTGTTTACAGATCCAGTCTGTAAGTCTGTGTCTTTCTATTTGCGAGTTGAGTCCATTGATGTTGATGGATATTGGTGACCAGGGGTTGTTATTTCCCATTATTTTGGTATAGCTGGCTGTCTTGTGTTTCTCTTTTGTTTAGTTGCTGTGGAGGTTTCTATTTCCTCTGTTTTCTTGGGTGTAGTTATCTTCTCTGTGTTGGAATTTTCCTTCTAGGATCTTCTGTAGGGCTGGGTTTGTGAGGAGATATTGTTTGAATTTGATTTTGTCATGGAATATCTTGTTTTCTCCTTCTATGTTGATAGAGAGTTTTGCTGGGTATAGTAGTCTGGCTGGGCACCTCTGTTCTCTCAGGGCTTGTAGGACATCCGTCCAGGCCCTTCTAGCTTTTAAAGTTTCTGAGGAGAAGTCAGGTGTGATTCTGATGGGTCTGCCATTGTATGTGACTTGGCCTTTTTCTCTTACAGCTTTTAATATCCTTTCTTTGTTCTCTACATTTGGAGTTTCTATTATTATGTGGCAAGAGGAGTTTCTTTTCTGATCTAATATGTTTGGTGTTCTGTAAGCCTCTTGGATTTTTACTGGCATCTCTTTCTTTAGGTTTGGGAAGTTTTCTTCTATGATTTTGTTGAAGATATTTCCTGGACCATGGAGTCGGGAGTCTTCTCTTTCCTCTATGCCTATAATTCTTAGTTTCCGTCTTTTCATTGAGTCCTTGATTTCTTGGATGTTGTGGGTGAGAGATTTTTTAGCCTTCTCATTTTCTTTGGATGTTGTACTGATTTCTTCCATCGAATCTTCCATGCCTGAGATCCTGTCTTCCATCTCTTGCATCCTATTTTTGATACTCACATCCGTAGTTCCTGTTCTCTTCTCTTAATTCTCCATTTCCTTTTTTAACTCTGACTGTGTTTTCTTTATTGTTTCCATTTCTATTTTCATGTCTTGAATGGTAGTGTTCTTTTTGTACATTTCCTTCTCCAGTTTGCTTGTTTTTGTCTGGAGATCTTTCATTGCTTTATCCTTTTCCTGTTCAAGCTGGGTCACCTTGGCTTGGAGCTCTTTAATGATGTTATTCGTTGTTTTGACTTGTAGAACTGTGGCTTCTTTGAATTCCTTCATAGTTTTAAGTTCTTCTTGAAGGGACTTTATCACTTTCCATAATGTAGAATTGTCATCGTTTTCATGTGTTTCAGTTGTGGTGAGGTGGTTCGGGTTGGAATAGTGTTGCTTTCTTTTGTTGGAGACATTTCGCTCTTTTTTTTTTTTTTTTTGTCTCTGGCCTTTGGCCATGAGGAATTTTTTTTTTTTTTTTTTTGCTGTCTTCTGGACTTGGGTCCAAAGGGGGCACTGTGGTGTAGGAGTTGCCTTACTCCACCCCTATAAGGTGAGTCATGCAGTCCTGCCTCCCAGGTGAGGACCTAATTAATTCAGGTGGCGGAGCTGTGCACAAGTAAGCTCTGATTCCCCGCTGGAAGGGCCCTTACTAGTACAAAAGTTCGATATAGGATGGTTTCAAATATCTCACAGTTTGCCCGGGGTTGGTTCCTGAAGGGGGTAAATCTGCAGTTCAGCTCCAATAGCCTTGCTGCTCCTGAGGCTTGGAAGCTGGCCTGTGACATCACAGACTGGGATCTGAAGGCGCTTTGCAATGGAGCTACTTCACTTCCAAGGGTCGCAACCTTTCCCAGATAATTGGATCATCTGTGTGAGACCTGGGAGTGCCCAGCAGGGTGGGGATTATCTCTGAGTGGTTTCTGAATCTGCCGGGTGGGTATTAGGTTGGAACTTACCGGGTATTTCTCCTTTTGGGGGGGATGGGTTATCCCGATTCCCGGGTCCAGAGGCTTCCTAGCGTGTCCAAGAGTTGGAAGGGGCGTCCTGCCCAGGCATCTTCCATGGTCCCTGTGTAGCTGGGTGAGATTTAGAAGGGGTCGTGCCCTTTGTACAGCGTCCTGCAACACTTGCCGCCTTGTGACTGTTGACCCCAAAATCAAAATACGTCCGCACTGGCCGCCGCCATCTTGGATCCCCCATGTACACTATTTTTAAAGAACTCTGTGAAGCGAATTCCACTGATACTGAGGAGAGGCAGAGTACTGAGTGACTGACAGCCTTACCAGTGACTCCCAAGGCATTTACAACTTAGTGATTCATATCCTGGTCCAAGAGCAAGCTAGTGGGACATTGGCCTAGCTGCTCCTGTCAGTGTGTCCCTGAAGGGAAGCATAGTGAGGGAAGGCAGAATGGCCTAGGACTCTGTTGCTGCTGCTGTTTTTATTACTCTGTCAGGCTGATCTAGAACTCAATACTCTGCCCAGGTTGACCCCAAATTTATGGAAATCCTCCTGTCTCAGCCTCCCAAGTGTTGCTGTCATGGCCCTCTAAGATCTTCTGTAGGAGGGTTGCCCCTCCCCCATCACAACTATGTCACAGGGCTTTTTTTTTTTTTTTGGAGCTCTTCTTAACACAAGCCTGAGGAGGGGGACTACAATGACTCCCAAGGACCTACAACAGTTTCCAGGACGCCAGCAGTCACCAGGGATCACTGGAGAAGACTAGTCAGTTTGCCTTTCTGCTAACAGAATAGACAAACACATAGTGCAAGGCCTCTAAGAACAATGAGCCCAAGAGAGGCCAGGCCAGAAGGACTTGAGTACAAGTCCCTGCTTCCTAAAGCACAAAGGCCAAAGGTCACCTGGGTGAGAGGTCTGAGGTTGCTCCTGCCAGGGCTCTTTCCAGAGTGACTCCTGGCCTTCAGGCTCAGGGGACCTCGTGCCTTCAAGAAGTCATTATTCGGTGAAGAAGACAGATTCTGCTTGGAGAGCAAACTGCCACATAGCTATCCAAGTGGGACAATTTGCATAATTAGCCTATTTGTCATTGCAATAGTTCTATCCTTTAGGTATTTTTAATTCCAGTTCTACAGATGAAGACATTAAGGCTCAGAGAACTGACTCCAAGTCTCAGAGCTTGTCAGTCAGTGCCAGGATTCTGTCCTTGGTCTCTTTCCTTCCCAGCCTCCTGTGTGTGAGGAGGAACAGTGCAGCCATCACCTCCAGAGCCAAAACATCAGGGTTCTCCTATTGAACATCTGTAGTGTACATATGTTCATACGGGTGATCTTTCTTCTTTTCTTCCCCCCTCCCACTTTGGTTTTGTTTTTTATTTGTTTGTTTGAGACACGATCTCTCCCATGTAGCCTAGGCTGGCCTCAAACTCATTTTGTAGCTAGGGATGACCTCAAATTTCCAATCCTCCTGCCTTCACTTTCCAAGTGCAGGATTTACAGACATGCAGTCCCACACACAACCAAATTATCTTCTTTTCTTTTTATTCTTTTTCCCCTTATTTATTTATTTATTTATTTATTTATTTATTTATTTATTTATTCATTCATTCATTCATTCATTTTATATCCCGATCCCAGCACCCCTCCCTCCTCTCCTCCCAGTCATACCCTCCCATCCTCTGCCCTCATTCTCCCTTCCCACTTCTTCTCAGAGAAGGGACCCCTTCCCACCAACCCACCCCAGCACTTCATGTAGCGTCAGAACTAATTCCATCCTCTTCCACCAAAGCCAGACAAGGCACCCCAGCTAGGGGAAAATTATCCAACAGTAGGCAACAGAGTTTGTATCAGGGATAACCCCCACTCCAATGGCTAGGGAACCCATATGAAGACCAAGCTGCCCCTCAGCTCCATAGGTGTAGGGGGCCTGGGTTCAGTACACCATGCATATTCTCTGGTTGATGGTTCACTGTGAGCCCCCATGGGCCTAGGTTAGTTGTCTCTGTTGTTCTTGTTGTTTAGTTCTTATCTCCTTGTGGTGCCTCTATCCTCCCCCCAACTCTTCCCTAAGACTCCCAGGTCACTGTCCAATGTTTGGCTGTGGGTCTCAGCGTTTGTTTCGATCCTTTGCAGAGGACAGTTATGCTAGGCTCCTGTCTGCCCACATAATCAGAGTATCATTCATAGTGTCAGAGGTTGGCTCTCTCCCATAGGGTGAGTCTCAAGTTGGGCCAGTCATTGGTTGGACATTCCCTCAATCTCTGCTCCATCTTTATCCCTGCATGTAGGGGGTTAGATAAATTAGATTTAGAAAATATATAGGGGTTTCTGATACTGTCTCTTAATTCGGGGCATGAAGAGCATTATCAGCATGTAGACTAAAAACAGGAAACAAACAGGAGACTTAATAGACTGAAAAACAAGGTTGAAGTCAGGAAAACAGGAAAGACTTAATGGACTTGAAGAAACAAAGTATCTGGCCTGACATTGTTTTCAGCTGCTAAGTGGGCGGAGCCCAAATTAAGCTGAAACAGAGTTCCTCCTATTTAAGGACAGTGCATGGAGCCCAAAAAAAGAAGAGGCCCCTGATGCTAGAGAGCTCCAAGAGTCCTGCTGAAAAAAGGGCTGGCCATTGATGGCCAGCTCTCTCCCTGAAGCAGAAAGAAGCTGGTGAGCAAAGAAAGCCTGAGCAGGACACCAAAAGGCCAAGGACTGGACCCTGTGGCTCAGCTTTTGCCTAGAGGGGTTTGATCTGTCCAAACAGTGGCCTAAAAGAAACGGTGCCTGGCTTTAAGGACTGAGGCAGAGCAGCTGAGTTCCTGATTCAAAAGAAGTAAGTTGGCCTGCAGACGGCTGGGGTCTCCCACAGAGAAGAAAGCATGAAGCCTTATTTAAGGTGAGACTGCAATAACCAACTTACCCTGACGAACCTGCATCTGAGAGATCCAGAAAAAGGACTGCTATGTGCGTTAAAGAATCTACAATAAAGACTGTGTTCCTGACGACTGAGGACCTGCTCCAGAGACTGTATCATTCTAAAAGGTTATGAAAGTGATTGTTATAATTATCAATAGGTTTAGTGGATAGGTTAAAGGGGTTGTAGGAATTTATAGGATTAATAGTTAAGAAATTGTTGGTGTTTGTTATAAGTGAATTTAGTAATAAATAAATAAGTGTTAATAATTGAAAAGTTCGGTTACAGGTATAATAATTTAAAAGATCGGTTACACCTGCACATCTTATAGACAGGGCCTAAATTATCTTCTGAATCCTATGTGGATTATCTTTTCTTCAGAGCACTGGAACACAGTAAGATGAGCCCATATGCCCAGGGTCACAGAGAGGGTAGGTGGGAGAACCTATGAACTTTGACTCTGAGCATGTGGCTAGGTTGAGTTTGCTTGCTTGCTCGCTCACTTGCTTGAGTCATGGTTTCACTATGTAGCTCTGGCTGGCCTGACACTCACTATGTAGACCAGGTTAGTCTCAAACTCAGAGATATCCATCTGCCTTTATATTCCATGTGCTTGGATTAGAGGTGTATGCCACCACATTTGACTTGTTTTAAATTTTTGAGTTATCACACAAAGTAGTGTGCTTCAGTTAGCATTTTCATATGCATGATTCATTTATGCTTAGCTATAATGTGTCCCCTGTCCCGTGACCTCTGCTCCCCAAAATCAATAAACCCAATTTGTTTTCCCTCTTTTCTGTCTTGATCATCTTGGAAACGTGAGACAAGTCAACCTGTTCCAGGGTCTTTCTATGCAGCATGAGCAACCAAATAAACCCTTGTAGCCCTCACCAAATAGCTGTGAGTCATTTTAATTAAGATGTTTTCACGCCCTGCCCTTAAAGGCACTGCAGATGTGGCTGCTATGTCACATTTTCATCAGTAGGTGGCAGAGAGGAGAAAGGCTATGTCTACATTCAATGTTCTGACCTACGAATATCTGAATGAATAGTAGACTAACATTCGTGGAAAACAATCAAACCAAACACCAATGCCAGTTCAGCACCATGGGACCCAGACAGGGAGCTAGCCTGTGATGACCACCAGTCCAGTAGTAGACAAGCACCAGATGGGCTCCCAGGACAGGAACCAAGCCAAAGACTAGAAGAACCCTGGCTAGTCCTAGATATGCAGGTTGTAGGTGAACCAGCTCTGAGGGAGTGAGTGTGGGATAGCCAGCCCCATCTTTTGTTTGCATTTCGGTGATGTTGGTGAGGGGAAAGATCCCCTCCCCTTGTTTTTGCCCTCACCATCAGTGGCAGACAGGAGATCTGGCCCACATGGGGTCACAAGATCAGGAGAGCCATCCCTGCCCCTCACATGTTGCAGCTCTTGGGAGAGCAGGCCCTGCACCTCACCTGGACAGCATTGTACAGCTAGACCTGGATGTGGGTGGGTGTGTGTGAATCAGCCCCGAGGGAGTGAGTGTGGGAGAGCCAGCCCTGCCTTTTGTCTGCTTTTCAGTGGTGTTGGTGAGAGAGAGAGAGAGAGAGAGAGAGAGAGAGAGAGAGAGATTCCTTCCACTCTCTGAGGCCCTCCACACAGGTAGCAGGTGGAAAAGTTGGCCCTGATGGGCATATGAGAGGAGGAGAACTAGTCTAGCCCCTTACCTTCTGTAATACTTGGGAGAGCAGGCCCTGCATCTTATCTGGGTAGCACAGTAGAACTGGCCCTGGATGTGGGGGTTGCAGGCCCAGAACCAGGGCTTTGAGTTGCCTCACCCCAACATCTACCCCATGGATGAACTGCTGGAGTGCATGAAGAGGCCAGTTCCACAGACCCAAAGCTACAGGATCTCCATGACATAGGAAAACAACAGTATATCTGAGAGGAGTCCCAGTGAAGTTCCAGTATTGACAAAGTAGCAGAAGCCAGAGGCCTCATACTAGACCAGGGAATCATAATAATGAACATTTGCAAGCAAAAAATGTATGGGCAAAATATAATATTATGGGACACACCAAGACACACTAGTTTCCACAATGAGATTTCTTTTTATGTTGGGAAAGATTTCAAGAGTGAAAGGTGGGTCTGAGGGGAGATGGGAGATGATAGGAAACAGGGTGTATGATGTGAAATTCACAAAATAATAAAACAGAAAAAAATCTGAAAAAAAATGTTTTTACATACTGATAATCACATAAGAGGCAGCATTGCTTAAGCTAAACTGGCTTGCAATCATTAGTTTATTTTTTGTTATAGTTTGTTTACTTGCTTGATTGTTTTTGAGACAGTCTCACTATGTAGTCCCAGGTAGCCTGGAATGCACTATATAGAGCAGATTGTCATCACCCTCACAGGGATCCGCCTACTTCTTCCTCCAGGACTGCTGGGATTAAAGGTGTGTGCCATCACACCCAACTACCAGTGATTATTCTATTCAAAATAATTTGCACTCATTAACAAATCGATCATTTTCTAGAACTGAAGACACGGGTTTCCTCCAGTGGGTCTCTAGCCACAAAAACATGTCTACACGGGTCATGTTAAATCTACCTCTCTGCTGACAAGCAGTGTCCCTCTCAGAACACGTGAGCCACCCAGCCTAAAATGAGTAGAAACTGTTATGAGTAACCACCTTTACTTCTAAACAAGCCTACAGGAAAGGACACTCATTACTAGCATGTTTGTAAATTGTAAACTGCCATCATGAAAGCCAACAGAGTTTAAATCTTTCAAGTGTTTGGAGCTTAAGGCTTGGAGTAGGGGACAGAGAAGGGGTTAGTATCCTTCAGGGATATGAAGGGGACTTCCATCTACTGGGAACACAAACCCCTAACTTTTAACAATACATGGATACAGTAATAAAAACAGAGGTCAAATTTTTATTATGATTTATTATAACTATTATTATTATTAAAATGATCCCCATGAAATTTTCATGAGAGAAAAGGAAAATAAATGGGCTCACCCATCACTGGCTCAGACTCCCATATGGCCAACAGCAAATGTGCTTCATAGCATGATGGAGGCCCATGTCCATCCCACAGCAGCTCCACAGCATGGAAGTCCCCCTGAATCCAGCACCCATGCTCTGCACTCACCACAAAAGATAAGAAGGCTTTGTCCGCCTCTCCAAGCTGCGTCGGCAGCCTGGCTGTACACACTCTTAGGCAGAACACATCTTTCATCTAGAAGGGCCTATAACAGCAGAACTCAAGTCATGGTTTGATCCTGAAAAGGCTTTGCCTGTTACCTTAAGAAGTCCCCAGAGCCTGGGAGAGCAGAATTGACAAGTGACACAAAAAACCACCGTTAGGTATTGTCTATGGTACCACTGTTTACTCTGTGGTTCATTGTGCCCATGAAATGAGACCCACCAGCTCAGAGCCACCACACTCCATCGGCACAAGGCCACACTGCCCTGGAAGCGTAGGAAGCACTCCTTCCCTCTCCTCTCCAAAAGAATGTCTCACAGTGTTCATCAAAGCGGTGCCACGAGGGCTGTGGATGTGGTTAGTTAAGCATAGGAGAGGCCCTTGGCTTGATACCCAGCACTGAAGAAACTGGGAGTAGTGGTGTACTCCTGTAATCGTAGCTCTCGGGAGGCAGAGGCAGGAGAATCAGAAATTCAAGGGTATCCTCACACATATAGTAAATTCAGAGCCAGCCTGGGCTACGGACGATCCTGACTCAAAAAAACTAACAACCAAAGATTGAGAGAGTTAATGTACCCTATTTGGTGTTGCTCTGCTAAAGCTATTTATTACAGGATGCTTAACTGCTGGTTTTGTGTATGTAGGAGGAGGGGTGTACACATGTGTAGGTGGGCACATATATGGGTTTGAGTGGAGGTCAGGGGTTGACATTGTGTGTTTTTCTCAACCTTTTTGAGACACAGTCTCTCTCTAAACCTGGAGCTTGCTGATTTACCTAGACCAATTGGCCAGCAAGCCCCCACACCTCCACATCCCCTAGCCCACCACAGAGAACCTCCTGTCTCTACCTCTCTAGGACTAGAATTACAGATGTGTGCTACCTTGCCTATCTTTCATGGGGGTCCTGGGATCCAAACGTGGGTCCTCATGCTCACACACCAAGCAGTTGTCTTGGTCAGGGTTTCCATTGCTGTGGCGAAGCAGCATGACCAAAAAACAAGTTGGGGAGGAAAGGGTTTATCTGGCTTATGCTTCTAGACGTAGTCC
Organism: Lophiomys imhausi; assembly: GCA_907164525.1. Classification (NCBI taxonomy): domain Eukaryota; kingdom Metazoa; phylum Chordata; class Mammalia; order Rodentia; family Muridae; genus Lophiomys; species Lophiomys imhausi. Next base: position 1,505,856 of record CAJQZJ010032507.1, on the reverse strand, counting down.
ATCATTGGAGGAAGTCAGGACAGGAACCTATGCGGGGCTGGAACCTGGAGGCAGGAGCTGAGGCAGAGGCCATGGAGGGTGCTGCTGACTGGCTTGCTCTTCGTGGTTTGTTCAACTTGCTATTTTATAGAACCCAGGACCATCAGTCCGGGGATGGCCCCACCCACCATCGGCTGAGCCCTCCCCCACTGACCACTAATTGAGAAAATGCCGTACAGCCGGATCTCATGGAGGCTTTCCCTCTCCTGAGGCTCCTTCCTCTCTGATGACTCCAGCTTGTGTCGAGTTGACCAGCCAGCACGCCAGCCATCAGCACGCCAGCCATCAGCACGCCAGCCATCTCCTCGGCCCCACCTACTAATTTTAGTATGAAATCCACAGTAGCAAGCAAAACACCAGACATGGCAGTTCACACCTGTAATTCCAGAACTCACGCCGTAGAGGCAAGAGGATCGCAAGTTCAAGACCAGCCTGAGTTACATAGTGAGTCTGAAGCCAGTCTGAGCTACATAGCAAGAACCCATCTCATAAAGAAAATGTCAGAATGACAAGAACTGGTCCTGAAGCATCTATACCCAACCAGAAAGTGCAGGAGGCTCTTACTGATACTAACCTTTATCTTCCTTAACGGCTTGTTTATCTCCCTGGGTTAAGGGTCTCCGTGTCATATGCTACAAGCGCAAGATTTATTCTTTACGTTACTTAGTCATTGTTCTGTGTTTTCTTTGTTTTCTCTTTCTTTCTCCTTTCTAGGGAAGGATTTGGGAAAAGATATTCTTCCAGACCCAGATTCAGTGTTTCATTCTTGGCAATCTGATAACATTCACGTCACTCCTGAATCATGGTATTTTTCTACAAGGAAGAACCTTGTATTTTTTCTCAAGTCCTTTCTTAGGTGATACAAATCCCTAGTAAATAATCACAGCTCTTTGAGGAGTGGCATTGGTTTTCTTGGGGGACTGATCACAGATGGTGGAGTTGGCCAGATCCAAGTACCATTGCCAAGACTCCTTCTATTAGTCCCAAATTCTTCTCATTTTTTAAAACCCTACATCCGTTTTCCTGGGTCGAGTTAAATTGTATGATCCCTACAATAAAACACAGGCCTACTTCTTCTGTGGAGCTGGGAATACTCTCTGGTGGTCCTTTTATGTCCCCAGGGGTGACAGAAGCATTCCTGAAGCATTCTTGTTCAGCATTCTTACTTTTCCTTCCCAACACTTTGCTGATTTAGCAGCCTTTGTGTGTGTGAGAGAGAGATTTTCCTAAAAATATCTGAAAAGAAAAAAATATATATCTGAAAAGCAAAAACAAACAAACAAGAAAGTATATATTTTTTGCTATCCCTGGAATGACATAACTCCAGAGGAAACGTGTGTGTGTCTGTGTGTGTATGTCTGTGTGTCTGTGTATGTATGTCTGTATGTCTGTGTATGTGTCTGTGTGTCTGTGTGTGTGTCTCTGTGTAACCAAACTTTTAAATTATTATTTAACATTTATTTATTACTAAATTCACTTATAACAAACATCAACAATTTTTTAACTATTAATCCTATAAATTCTTATAACCCCTTTAACCTATCCACTAAACCTATTGATAATTATTTTTCTAACCTTTTAGAATGATACAGTCTCTGGGGCAGGTCCTCAGTCGTCAGGAACATAGTCTTTGTTGTAGATTCTTTAACGCACTTAGCAGTCCTTTTTTTGGATCTCTCAGATGTAGGTTCGTCAGGGTAAGTTGGTTATTGTAGTCTCACCTTAAATAAGGCTTTATGTTTTTTTCTCTGTGGGAGACCCCAGCCGTCTGCAGGCCAACTTACTTCTTTTGAATCAGGAACTCAGCTGCTCTGCCTCAGTCTTTAAAGCCAGGCACCGTTTCCTTTAGGCCACTGTTTGGACAGATCAAACCCCTCTAGGCAAAAGCTGAGCCACAGGGTCCAGTCCTTGGCCTTTTGGTGTCTTGCTCAGGCTTTTTTTGCTCACCGGCTTTTTTTTGTTTTAGGGAGAGAGCTGGCCATCAATGGCCAGCCGTTTTTTTAGCAGGACTCTTGGAGCTCTCTAGCATCAGGGGCCTCTTTTCTTCTGGGCTCCATGCACTGTCCTCAAATAGGAGGAACTCTGTTTTAGCTTAATTTGGGCTCCGCCCACTTAGCAGCTGAAAACAATGTCAGGCCAGATACTTTGTTTTAAGTCTATTGAGTCTTTCCTGTTTTTTTTGACTTTAAACTTGTTTTTTAGTCTATTGAGTTTTTTTTGTTTTTGTTGACTTTAAATTTGTTTTTTAGTCTATTGAGTCTTTTTTGTTTTTGTTGACTTTATGTTGATAATGTTGTTCATGCCCCGAATTAAGAGACAGTATCAGAAACTTCTATATATTTCCTAAATCTAATTTATCTAACTCCTACAGTGTGTGTGTCTCTGTGTATGTGTGTATGTGTCTGTGTGTGTCTGTGTCTGTGTGTGTGTCTCTGTGTGTGTGTGTGTGTGTGTGTGTGAGAGAGAGAGAGAGAGAGAGAGAGAGAGAGAGCATATTGAGGATTAAGATAGATTCTGACAATTGTAGGCTAAGCTGGCCTAGACTGTGTAACCCAAACTGCCTCCAATGCTTCCAGCCTCTGTCTCCAGAGAACTGGGCTTACAGATGTGCACCACTGCGCCTGGCTAGGACCATAGATTTTAAGTTCAATATTCATAGCCCCCAGACTGTGCATCATAGTCCCCAGAAGCACCCTTCAAGAGCTAGCTTTAATGTTGTATAGATTCCATCCCGATCTATTGATCCAGATCCTGATGTGCCCACCATCCAGCTGGAAAGGCCTGCCTTTCCACTAGCTCTGCTCTCAGAAGGCTGACAACTACCCAGCCAGCTGCCCCAACTCTCTCCCACAGCAAGATGCCTCCCTTCCCCCACTTTCCCAAACATCTTGGGCATCTCAAACAATCCCAATTACACTCAGGTTGTTTAAACAAACAGCAACACAATTCCCCAGCCCAGAGCCCCAACTGAGGGATTCTCTGTGGGCAGCTCTCACCACCTCCAGCCCCCACCCCCCACACACTGCCAGCCACCGTCAGGAAAGAGTGGCCCCAGTGGAGACAATAGGGCTGTGAGTTAACAGTGGGCACTTTTCTGTGTCTAAATGTTTGCAGACACTTGGTAAAGTGTCTCAGGCCAACTTTCCAAAGGACAACACCTCCACACCACAGAGCTTGTTTAAGTAGGCAATCCCAGATAAGAAGGGGGCTCCTTCTCTTCAAAAGCCAAGAATGTAAGATGGGATGACTGGGAGGTTCGGCAGATTCCCTTAAAGTTCTCTCAGCCAGCCCCCACCCCCAACCCCTGTGCTTCCTCTAAAGAGGTGAAATCATCAGATTAGTAGGGGGCTCAGCATTTCCCAGATGAGACCGCTGGGACATTGAAAGGTATGACTTCTAAATATCATGGCTGAGTTGGATCAGTGAGTGACAGGAGTCCTTTCCCCACTTCCACAGTGGGCACGTCACCTCAAAAATCCACCTTACATTCATTTCCTATTGGCATGAAGAAGCCTGCTACTGTCACCTCCAGATCTCTCCAGACATCTCTCTGCAAGGACATTTGCCAAATCTATGGGAACCCTCCACCCTATAGTGTGATTTGGTGGTGATGGGGATGGGCTCAGGGTGGGGAGATGTCCATGACCCACCCAACAGATACTTACAGATTTCTCACTTTGGTAAATTTTTTTACAGTGCAGGAGGGGCTGAGCAGAGATGAAGTCTAGACTCACGCATATGAAAAAAAGTGGCAAGAGCCTTAAGGGGGACAAACAAAGACACTAGGAGTTCAGGGATGTGATGACTTCTGAGTGAGTGGAGAGGAACGAGAGAAAGCTTCAAAGGAGAGGTCTCACAGTCAACCTTCACACACAGCCCTGAGATATGTGAGCCAAAGGAAATCTGTAACTGGGCTGTGGAGGGCTTTGGTCTCTGTGTTTCTTTCTTTCTTTCTTTCTTTCTTTCTTTCTTTCTTTCTTTCTTTTTTTGTCTTTTCCTTTGTTTTGTTTGTTTGTAACAGTGTTTGGGTAGCTCAGGCTAGCCTCTAAATTACAATGTAGCCAAGGATGACTTTGACCTTCTAAGCCTCCTTGCCTTCTCTCTCCAATTATTGGGACATATGCATGCTGGGATTACAGGCACATACCACCATGCCTGCTTTCATGCCGTGTTGGGAATCTAACCCAAGACTTCATGCATGTTAGGAAAGCATCCTGCCAATTGAGCTACATCCCCTTACCTCTGGATCTTTTAACCCTTCAACGGATATTCTCATGTGCTGTGGATCACAGACTTACAGAGACTCTTTGGACACAGCCCAGGCTAACCTCAAATTCACTATCCTCCCAGGATCATTTTTGTTTGTTTGTTTTATTTCTTTTTATTTTATATATATCAGTATTTGTCTGCATATATATGTTTGTTCATCACAGCTGTGCCTGTTACCCTCAGAGGCCAGAAGAGGGGTCCAGGCACGAGCCTTCATGGTCAAGTCTTTTGGTTGTTGTTGTTCTTAATAAAGCTTTACTATGTAGCCCAGGCTAGCCTTCCTTAAACTCAAGATCCTTCAGCATCCTCCTGAGTGCTAGGATTATGGATGCAGCATCATGCCCGCCTTCAAACTTTTTATTTTTTTCTTCAATAGATCCTGCTTTTGGTGTCAAAACTATGAAATGTTTGTCTACCTCAAGATCCCAAAGGTTTTTCTCATGGTTTTTTCCCCCTAAAATATTTATATCTTGAGTATATGCTAATATTTGAGTTAAATTTTAGGGATGATTTGAGACCCGATTAGAGGTTTTTGTTTGTTTGTTCACTTGCCTAAGGATGCCTAACTTCTCGGGCATCATTATAAAAGATATTTCCTCCACTGAGTTGCTTCTGAGCACACTCAGCATTAGCGGGGTTCATCCAAGTCAGTGTCTCGGGTCTTCTGAGGATCTATGTACCTAACAACATTGGCAGACTGAGCCTCCCACTTTATTATTGTTTTTCAGAATGGCTTCAACCATTTTACTTCCCTCACCTTTATAATTTTTATTAACCAAAATTGTGTTGGACTTTCCTGTTTTTTTATTTCTTTTTTAAAATGTTTGTATTTATATTTTGTGTGTGTGTGTGTGTGTGTGTGTGTGTGTGTGTGTGTGTGTGTGTGT
>CAJQZJ010032507.1:1478470-1491766 GCA_907164525.1 Lophiomys imhausi | reverse complement strand
GGCTGGAGGGCTAGCTCCTGCCCTGGTTAGAGCTCACAGAGGCTGGAAGGCTAGCTCCTGCCCTGGTTAGAGCTCACAGAGGCTGAGGGCTAGCTCCTGCCCTGGTTAGAGCTCACAGAGGCTGGAAGGCTAGCTCCTGCCCTGGTTAGAGCTCACAGAAGCTGGAGGGCTAGCTCCTGCCCTGGTTAGAGCTCACAGAAGCTGGAGGGCTAGCTCCAGACCCACCTTGTCAATATTCACCACAGCTTGGCCTTCTCACAGTTATTTGTCTCCTATTTTGATCATCTGATCACTTCACAGCCATTCACTGACAGATCTTTCTGTCAACAAACATCACTCAGTATGTGAAAATGGATTGTCTGGGATAGCAAGGGAACCAATTGTATCTGGCATTTATATGTAAATTTGAAAGCAGCCATAGAGACTGAACTTACTTTGCTCTGGGGAAATAACAGTCCGCTGAGCATGAGACCTAAGTGTTTTCTAGTAGCACTGAGGCTGATGTGTGACCACAGAGTTAAGAACTCACCATCATAGGGCTAGGGAGGTGGCTCAGAATATGAAAGCGCTTACTGTTCTCACAGAGAACCCAGGTTCAGTTTCCAGCACTCACATAGTACTTCACAATCATCATTAACTCCAGTTTTAGGGGATTTCGTGCCCTCTTTGACCTCTGAGGGTACCAGGCATGCAAGTGGAACACATACATGCAGGCAGCCAAAACAATCATACACACAAAATAGAATAAATCAATCTAGAAGCAAAAACAAAAGCAGAAAAAGAACTCACCATTCCAAAGGATAGCATTAAGCTGAGCATGTGAGTTTTAAGTTTAAATTACTGTGCTTCAATGGAATATTACTCAGCTATCAGAAACAATGAAATCATGTAGTTTGCAGCCAAATGGATGGAACTAGAGAAGCTCATCCTGAGTGAGCTAACCCAGTCTCAGAAGGATGCACATGGCATCTATTCACTTATAATCAGATTTTAGCCATATAGTACAGGATAACTATACTACAACCAATGCACCAAAAGGAATATGGACTTTTTGTTTGTTTGTTTGTTTTTTAGTTTTCTCTCTCTGGCAATGAGACACTTTTCATTGGTTACTGCCTTGTAGGCCCCCAGTGTATGAGGAGGCTCTTGGCCCTCATATGACTGCTGAACTGGGGCGAGGGACTGTTATGTAGGGACACTCCACTTCAGAGGAGTGGGATAGAAGGGTTAGGGGGTAGAGGGTGGGAGGGCAGGACTGGGAAGGGGGGGGGACAATATGATGGAGATGTAACCTGAAGCAACAAATAAATAAATTTATTTATTTATTATAAATAAATAAATAAATTACTGCGCTTAAGAGATCTATAAAGCAAAAATACCTCTAACAGGTAAGCCCCAACTGCCCGAGGACAGACACCTTTCTGGAATGCTGGGGGCTGTTTTTCACCTAAGACAACAAGCCATGTTTTCACGTCCATAAATGAGCTTGGTTGCCCCAACTGCACAGGGTGTGCTTGGTCACATATAGGTGAGACGTATGTATTCAGGAAGTATGTCAGGATGTATGCTTGCCCCTGATTGGATGGAGGTGGGAAGTATGTAGCCTTGTGGGTTTTGCCTTTATAAGCCTCTGTCTAATGTAATTTGCTGCCCTACTCTGGGAATCCCAGGTATGGGACTGGCCAGGGTCCATTGTTCTGGCCAGTATTTAATAAAACTTGCTTCAAATTTGGCTCAAAAATTGTGGTAGTGGTCTTATTCTCCCCTGCTGAGATCAATACACGGTGGCTCACACTTGTAATTCCAGTACTCAGGAGGCAGAGGCAGGAAGGTGGAGAGCGGGAACTAGCATGGACTATGTAGTGATGCGCTGTATGCACACACACACACAGAGAGAGAGAGAGAGACAGAGACAGAGACAGAGAGACAGACACACACAGAGGGAGAGAGAAAGAGAGATGGAGGAGAGAGGTAGAATGAGAGAGAGAGAGAGACAGACAGAGAAAGACAGTCACACAGAGAGACAGACACACAGACACACATGACATTAAGTGCTATGAGCCTGCACTGCTCCCTGCCTCCAGTTTCCTCTCAGTTTCGGGCTCACTGTGAATGATTAGAGAAGTAGCAATGAAGACTACAGCCCATAATAGCTGTGTCAAGGCCACAAGTTCCGTTGGCTAATCATGAAACAACCGCCTCAGTGGCCTCTTGACCCACCCTTGTGTTCAGCAACACCAGCAGGTGTTTTCAAATCCACTCTGAACTTCCATCCCCACAGCCTCTTCACTGATCCTTAGCATCTAAGATTCCAGACTTGCCTCAGTTTCATTACCTAAAACAAGCATGTTTTACATCAAAAATCAGATGTGTCTTGTTGAAGAGTATCTTACCATATAAAAGCACTGCGAGAAAATCATAATTTTCTACTACATCTGTTACGTGCTTTGTGCATGTAGAACATTCCAGAATAAACGAGAACTAGCTTACAGGCACGAGATATACTTACACTGTGTTTCCATTGTCTGGCCACAGTGTTTCCATGACGTATTTCCATAGCATACAATGTTTCCTTAGGAATTGTAGCTACACATCCCTGGCCTAAGGAATAGGGCACCAGATTTTAACAAGCAAGTGCCAGAAAGTACATTTACACAAAAGTTATGACATATTCTTATATTACTATCTGAAGTGGAAACCAATGGCTGAGAACCTGCATCTTTTGGCTTGTGGGCTGGGTATCCTTTCAACATTTACTACTTAGCTTTTTAATTAAACTTTTTTGTGTGCATGAATGTACATATACCGTGTTCTGCCTGTTGCCTATGGGGCCAGAAGAGGATAACAGTTCTTCCTAGAACTGAACTTACAGATGGTTGTGAGCAGGAATTGAACCCAGGTCTGCTACAGAACCAGCAAGTGCTCTTAACCACTAAGCCATATCTATGCCCTAAACATTTTTAAAAGACTTATTTATGTATTTTTTGTGTATTTACTTTTATGTCTATGTGTGTCTGAGTCTGTGCCACATGTAAGTTGGTATCACGTGAGTGTGGCTGCTTTTTGTGTAAGGATGCTTTCAGAGGCCGGAAGAGGGCACTGAATCCCTTGGAGCTGGAGTTACAGGTGGTTACCACTCACTCAACATGGATGCTGGGATCTCAGCTCAGGGTCTCTGAAAGAACAGGAAGTGCTCTTTACTGCTGAGCCATCTCTCCAGTCCCAAATATCTCCCCTATCTCCCTTCTCTTCCCCAGACAGGCTTACTTTGAGCTCACTCTGTAGCCCAGGCTGGCCTCACACTCACAATTCCCATGCCTCAGCCTCTTGAATTCTGGGATTACAAGTGTGTGCCACCATGTCTAATTTAAAATGCCTTTGGTACAAGGTCCAGAAGTCAGCAAGATGAATAAGGACCCCGTGGAAAGAGCATCCTTCCTGGCACAAACAGCCAAGTCTAAGACCCCAGAGCATGCTTTAGGCCTGCATGTCTGGGGACTTGCAGTGAGGACTGGGCAAGGCATGCCATGGTCCACTGGTGACCAGCCGTGGAGATCTATGAGCACTGTATGCAGCTGGGGAAAGTGGGACTTCTGTCAGCACCACATGTCCTTCCTGAGACTGTGCCTTAGGCATGGACGCCTCCTCCTAGGCCCCACCCTGATACCTCATGTGACAGACATGAGCCACCCAGCATGGTCACCACCCCCTCCATGTGACCATTGGGTATAACCATGTGGGCAATTCAACAGAGATACACTTAAAACATAAAATTCATGTTGGATGTCAGAAACATTTTTAAACTATGTAAAAAAAATAAGCAGGAAGTAAGTATAAAAGCAGAGTGCAACATGCTGCAATAATTTTTATATTAGCTACATGCCAAAACAATACTCTAGATACTTGGCGAAGATAGAACAGTTTACTGTGGTAGAAGTTAGGCCTCTTTAGTGAATTAGTAGGCAGTTCAGCTTAGCATCTGGCAGCACATAAGGAGGAGCTTGGCGTCCCTTAGGCTTGCTGAAGTGGACAAAGCCCAGTTGAGGCCATAGTCTTTGAGAAACACGAAATGCTTTGTTGAAGAGGTGTGGCTAAGAAACCGCACAGGCCACAGATGACATTGGTTGTCTTGAAATGCCCCAGGACTGCTGGATATGGCGGGAAATCTTGTAGGCCCTCGAGACCACCAAGGATCAAGAGATGATGCAATATATAAACCAGAGAGCCCCACTCGGCCACCCTCTTCCTCTTGGCCTCACGACTGAGACACACGCTGGAGAAGTGCACAGCAAGGTATGGCATATGCAAGCCATTAGGCTGCAATTGTCATAAACTGAGGTGGAATCCAAAAGAGAAAGACTTTTCACTGCAAGTCACCCCAAGAGAGACATTTTTTGCAGCAAATAAGGCCGGCAGAAAAGACAGGCAGAGTTCAGAGGCCATGATAAGAAACTAGGCCGTGAAGCATACACAGGCCGAGGAGACTATATAATCTGGTCACATTCAAGCGGTTGAAATAAACTGGCTGTATGAACCCCAAAGTTAGGTGCAACGGATGCTAAGCTTGAAAGGGACTCAGTATCCAGATTGCCAAAACCAAGTCATCCTGCCCGGACCTATGCTAAGAATATTAATATCCTTTTAAGACAGTTAAAATAAGCAGGGCATGGTGGCGTGCACCTTTAATCCCAGCACTTGGGAGGCAGAGGCAGGCGGATCTCTGTGAGTTCGAGGCCAGCCTGGTCTACAAAGCGAGTCCAGAACAGCCAGGTCTAAAGAGAGAAACCCTGTCTCAAAAAAAAAAAAAAAAAGAAAGAAAGAAAGAAAAGAAAAGAAAAAAAAATAAAGTTAAAATAGTATTGGTTAGGTGTTCTTAGATATTAAGTGTCTATAGGTTTTAGGTTTAAGGTTATAGGATACGATGTTTAATAGGTATTTGCTAAGTACTAATAAATATAAGGGTTTTAAATAAAAATATTCTGTTAAGTTTACAGTATTTAAAATTGATTTTGTTTGCTCCTTTTTACTTTTTACAATATGACCCGGAAATTTCATGGGTTTTGTTTGTTTAGTTGATTGGTTGCTTGGTTTGGTTTGGTTTGGTTCTATAGTTCAGGCTGACCTGAAACTCACTAATGTAGCCCAGGCTAACATAGAACTCATAGCAAGTCTTCTGCCTCAGCCTCCCAATTAGTGGGATTTCAAATGTGAGCCATCATAGACAGCTCTATTTCACTGTGGAGACAGACACTGGTTTCTCCAAGGCCTCTTGGGAAGATGACTCTGGCCTCCTCAATCCGGAGTTCAGGCATCCTGCCATTCAATCTAGAATAGGTCTTCTAAACACGCCATTGCAATTCTCAGAGCCCCTGTAGGTGGAAAGTTCCCTTCCTGCAAAGCATCGAAGCCAATCCTAAAATGGTCCTGGAAAAAAGACAGAAAAGGGCAGAGGCCGACCGTGGAGTGGCATGTGTCTCTAGCACCAGCTACAAGTTCTTGGCACAGCTAATGGGAACACCCACCCCACTGTGTGCTTCTCACTCGAAGTTACCATATGCTGCAGGAATGTCTCACCCACAACACAGGCCAGCGTTGCATTATAGCAGAGCCATGCCCAATTCATCCATGCCTTTGTTATCTATGTGTCTGCTATCTTATAATGTCCCTGGCACAGAGGGATGCAAAACTTGTGACCTGAAATCTAGCTATTCGCCTCCCTCCACTTCCCCTCCGTGAATACACATTCAGATGTGTATTCCAGTGCAGCTGACAGACATTAGCCAGGGTCTCCATGTGCGCTCCAGGCTGGCCTCAGATTCATAACCCTCCTGCTTCTGTCTCCCGAGTCCAGGCATTACAGGTGTGTGCCATGGTGGTGTGCCCTGTGTCTATTAAATTCCTGTGGTCGCGATCCTGGCTGCTAGTTAGGGAATTCCCGAGCCGGAAAGGGAAGAAGAGTGTGTGGGAAGGAAAAGGGTGGAGAAGGTGGGAGTGGGGAAGAGATGGAGACAGACAAGCAGAAGAATGTGAAAATTAAAGAGCTAGGTACTTCTACTGCAAGTTATTGCTATGTAGGGGGCTGTTCTTCAGATTTCAGTCAGCTTTGCCTCTCAGCAGGTAGTGACCCTGGCAAGTCATTTTGTCTTTATGAGTTTCCACTTACTCTCCTGTAACAGCAAGAATGTTGATGTTTTCTTAAAATGTTTTTGTCAATGATTGAAGGGGAAGATGTGGAAAATGGCCTTCTTATAGAAAGTCAATCAATTCTGAGTTTCTTCTCTTCCATTTCTTCCTATTGAGACAGATGAAATTTTATTCACTTTGGAGTTTTTATCCCTTTTTTGTTTTTGTTTTTTGTTGTTGTTGTTGTTTGTTTTTATTTTTTGAGACAGAGTTTCTCTTTATCCCTGGCTATCCTCACTTTGTAGACCAGGCTGGCCTAGAACTCACAGAGATCCACCTGCCACTGCCTCCCAAGTGCTGGGATTAAAGGCGTGCGCCACCACGCCCAGCTTCCTTTTGGCTTTTAAATTTGTATTATATGTAGTGTGTACCTGGGGAGCGTGTGGTTGTGGGCATGAGTATACCATGGCATATGTGTGGAGGTCAGAGGACAGCTTGTGGGAGTTGTTGTTGCTTCCACTTTGTTGAGGAAGGGTCTGTCTTGTTTCTGCTGCCTTGTGACAGGTCAGGCTAGATGGCCACTGAGTTTCCACTCAGCTCTTTGGTCTCAGTGCAAAATGCATCTTCAGAGTCTATGAACATTTTTCTTTCTTTCTTTTGAGGGTGGTGGACAGGGTCTCACTGTGTGGCCCTTGCTGGCTTCAGACTCACAGAGATTCACCTACATCTGTCTCCTATCTGCTGGGATTAAAGGCATGCACCACCTCTCTCAACTTCTTTTTTAATCCCCCAAATTTTATTGTTAGATTGTCCTTGGTGACTAGAGTCTGCCTAGATATAACATGTTAAAAATTTCCTCTCTTCTTTTAGGAGGCAAGGACACTGAGGTGGGAAGTGAGAGGTTTCCTACACACACTGATGGTGCTGGCTCCTTGTCAGTTCTGTGACCAAGAGCTGTGGCTCAGATCAAGAGGAAGAACAGTGGACTTGCAGCCCATTAGTGGACCTCAGGACTTAGAAATCCAAAGACATTGTGCTCTAAGGAACAGGAGGCCATAAAAACAGCAGCTGAAGTGTCTGAATTTCTCTCCATGTATTCTCCCCACTGATTGATTCCCTAAGTCACCAGAAAATAGCCAGGGTATGATCTAATGGGCTCTTCACTAATGCCAGCCCATGAAGTCACTCACTCACTCCTCACAACAGTTCTGTAGAGAAGCGGCCCACTACACAGATGAGACCACTAAACAACACCAGAAAATAAAGTGGTCAGTGGCCAGTGGGAACTGAATTCAAGTTACTAAGAGATTACCACTTCCTAAATTAGAGATATCTCTTCAGCAACCTACAATGTTGACTTTTACCTGCCATTGTGTTTTCTTGGCATCTCCTTTTCCTTTAGATAAGCAAACATTCAGGGTGGGCGTGGTGTCACACGCCTCTAACCCCAGCACTCTAGAGGCAGAGGCAGGCAGATCTCTGTGAATTCAAGGCCAACCTCGGCTACAAAGTGAGTCCAGGACATCCAGGATACACATAGAAACCCTGTCTCAAAAAACCAGAACAACAAAAAACAAAACAAAAACAAAAAACAAGAAAACATTCAGACTAGTTTCAAAAGACACTTTGACCTGAACCAGAAATGACAGTGTCATTTTTACTGAAGAAACTTTGACAATCTCAGTTCAAGAATTTTTACATGTCCCACATATCTACTTACAAAGAGACTCTTCATACTACATATCCGTTCATGTGCCTGAGACTCTTAGACTCTTCTCCAAAGCTAGGCACTGTGTTCTGCAGAGAGCCAAATTTGAGGGGCCGGTAAGATGGCTCACTGGGCAAAGGCACCTTTCACACTAAGTCTGACATCCTGAGTTCAATCCCTGGAACCTAGAGGCTGAAGGAGAGCACCAAACCCACAAGCTGTCCTCTGATCTCAACTTGCGTTCCATGGCACATGCCCACATTTTTATGTATGCCCCACCCCTACACATGCACACACACTTAAACATACAAATATTTTTTTAAATAAGGTGAACAAACGTTAGTAAGTCCTCATCTTTTAAGATGCTCTGAGGCTCATGGGAAAGACTTATACCTCAGACTTCATTGGTTTTTTTTTTTTTTTCTTTTTTGGCAGTGTCTTCCTAAATAGTCTGGACTGGGTTTCCAACTCATAGTCCTCCCGTCTCGGACTCCTGCATATTACAATCACATAAAAGCATCATTAGCTGCAAAGTGATCACTTCAGTGAAGTTTGGGGACCTTGGTACTGTGCCATGGTCCTGTCTGGAGAACAAGAGGAGCCAGCAGTGGCCTCAGCTGAATGTATGGGGAGGTGGCTAATATTTAAGTGGCTGGGCTCTTTGGTAGGAGCCCCAGTGCAGAGTGACAGGGCCTGGTGTGTCTCAGGAATGTCTGTGTCTTGGCACTATGGACAGCAGACACTCCGGCGATGAGAGAGCAGTTAGGGGAGTAAGTCCAGGTCACAGATGACAGGCCTGCTGGGCTCAGGAGTTTAGACTCCACACTGCAAACCCAGGGAAGTCTCACTAGGGGATGGGATGATGAGCCTCTTTAGAACCTCCTAGCAGCAAGAGCTACTGGAAAGAAAAGCCAGACCAGTGAGAGGAAACAACAGTCGCATGGCTGCACCATGAACCGGGGTAAGGCGGGCTTCATGGAAGAGACTAGGCCCTGGAGCCACGTTAGCAGAAAAGGCTAAGTTAGCAACAGCAGCCTGAAGACCAGCCTAAGGGTGAAGAATTTGGGAGCTGAGTTCAGGCTAACTCTGAGGCGTCTCACTGGGGCCTGGTGGGAGGTGACATTAATAAAATGGGGTGACCTGTTGGAAGAGCAGACTTGGAGAATCAAGTAAAACGTTGTTTTGTTTTCTTTGAGGGACAGGGCCTTGTATATCCCAGACTGGCCTCAAACCTACTGTGTAACTGAGGATGAACTTCAACTTCTGATGCTCCTGACTCCCTCTTGATGCTGGGATTGTAGACACAGGCCACTGCGTTGAATTCTATGTGGTGCTTGAGATTAAGCCCAGAGTTCCAAGCATGTGAGGCAAACACTCTGCCAGAGCTATGTCCCAACTACTCCCCATCCCACCTTTTAAAGTCAGTACTGATAGCTGGGTCCTTGCTCTGGAAATCTATAATGTATAATCTAAACATTAATTTGTCTGAATATATTATATTTTGAGATTTTGTTAAGTCTCTTTCAGGGGTTCTAAAGAGAAGTCAAGTTGATAAGCTGGGTTGTAACTCAGTGAGTAAGGTCCTTGCCTAGCAAGTGTGAGGACCTGAGTTCGAATCCCAGAATGCACATTTAAATATCCATGCGTGGTGATGTGTGCTTCTAATCCCAAAGAAGAGGAGGCAGAGACAGGTGGGTCTGTAGGCCTCACCAGTCAGCCAGCGAGTCCACTTGGTGAGTACCAGGTCAAAAAAGTAAGGTGGATGACATCTGAGGGACAGTAGACAAGACTGTTCTCTGGCCTCCACACTCATGGCCCAAGTGTTGGTAGACAGAATATGGATTAGGTTAGCTGTTTGACTCAGAACTAAAGGAGGTGTACTTTAAAACTATTTATTAATAACTCTATACACTTCCAACCCACTGAGTTGAGGTACCAGAGAAAGGATATAGACCTCTTAAGTCAAAGGTCCTTGGGGCAACTTGTCAGCAGTCCAGTCAAATCAGCATACACAGGAACACAGCAATCAGCACCAGCAAGGATAGTTAAAGAAGCAGCAGCTTTTGTGGCTCCAAATGGGCCTTGACTTCAGCTCAGCCTGACCGGGGCCAGAATCTTCAACAAGTCTCAACAGCCTCAAACTTCTGCAAAGCGTTGTCTGGAATCTTTCAAAGCGAGGCAGGGATGAGAGGTGATGAGAAGCAATGCCAAGCAAGAAGCCCCTCTGAGTTTCTGGGGCCTCATTTTTATACTTCATCCAAATATCCACACGGATGCTTTCTAATTGGCCAACTTCACACCCTCTGCACAAGGTACTTCCGGTTGACCAAGATCACAGGCTCGCCAAGGAATCTGTCCATCAAAGGATGTAAATATGTTCCCCACACATGCAGTTTTCCAGCTGGCAAAATATCATGAACTCTTCCATCAGGATGTTTGCATCTTTCACAAGTCTATTTTTCAACAGTAGACAAAGCACCCCCACATTCCATACTTGAGACCAAAACAAAAAACACATTCATTCAACACACCTGTGTTTCCAAAGAAATCCAAACTTCCACCACACAGGACTCTGTCCAAAGACGGTGCTACTGCACTGAACGCAGCCATGTGTTTGGCCACCGTGGAGGAATAGATATCTGAGAGCTGCTGGGTATGTATAATGAGCTGGAGGTATGGTTCAGAGCCAGAGAGAGTACTTAGCATGGGTAAGGCCTAGGGGGAGAGAGAAAGAGAGAGAGAGAGATGCACGAGTGTGTGAGTGTGTTGTGGTGTATGTGTATAAGAAAGAAGGAGGGAGAGGGAAGGAGAGAGAAAAATTAAGAGAGAGAAGCATATAATATGAGGCCAGCAAGATGGCTAATTGGGTAAAGATAATTGCCAACAATCCCCCAGGACCCACATTGTGGAAGATGAGAACCAACTCCTTCTGCACACTGGCCTCTCATTTTCATACATGCATAACGGCATGCCTTGTGTACATGTTTTAAGTACATAGTGACTTGTGACTTGGGAAGGAGGCGTGGAAGCAAAGCTACCCTGAATCTGTGGCGGGTTTAGCACATTTTCAGCTTCCAAGTTGATATGAGGTTGCATAAACACACAGGGCTCTTGAAAGAGCTCTGATTTGAGAAGCTGGAGAAGACCTCCTTAAGCTCAGGGAGATGGACGTTCAGAGAGATACGTAGAAATCTCTTGCTTTCTTTTTGGCTCTTCTGACTGCAGCACTGAAACTCAGGAGCCAGAAAGTAATTGGGACATTATAAGGAGGGTGGAATGGCAAAGCGAGTGATCGGGTTGTTTGTGAGTCCCTGGGAAGGGATTCTGAAGATGTGAATCTGACCCTAATGACATGTATACCAAGAGCTTTGAGATCACCTCCCAGATTGGCCACTAGGTGGCACACACTCGTGATAGCTCAGAACAACCTCCAAAGACTCACCCTGGAACTGGCTGGTCTCTATATTTGTACCCTAACAAGAGGACTGCCACAGTCCGAGGCCAACTTGGGCAAGATATGTATCATATCCTATATGTTACATGGGATTTGTGTGTCTGTGATGCTGAGACTCAATCCAGGACCTCATGCATGCTATGGAATGGCTGAACTACACCCGAAGCCACCACAGGATGTTGGAGGTCTAATTACTGTACTATAGCACCACCTCCACTACAGGATTTAGATGAGACTGGGAGGCTAACAGTAGTAATACTCAAAACGCCCAGAATGCAATGCAGAATTAATTTGCATGCTAAGAACTTGGAAAATTTAAACACACGTACAAGATTTTACATACATTGGAATTACCTGACAGGGGCTGGCAAGTCCACTCAGACAAAGGTAAAACCAGTTCCTGAGGATCATCCCCCGATTTCCACAAGCACACTGAGACACATGCACCCTCCCACGACATGCAAAACTAGTAAAGTAAAATACAGAAAAATTTCAAAAAGTAAGGCCAACATTAAATGAGTAGAAAGACAGAAAGTGTAACGTGAAATGAAGTAAAAAGACAGAAAGTGTAAAAAGACAGAAAGTGAGTAAAAAGACAGAAAGTGTAACGTGAAATGAAGTAAAAAGACAGAAAGTGTAAAAAGACAGAAAGTGAGTAAAAAGACAGAAAGTGTAACGTGAAATGAAGTAAAGAGCTAAGTGGAAGGATTTTTGTTGTCATTTCACCCATCTACATCCTTTTGGATATTTGGTTTGGTTTGTTTTGTGGCCCTGGAATCTAAACAAGGGCTTTAGACATGTTGAGGAAGCATTCTATCATTCTACATGTTCAACCCTTAGCTGGACAGATTTTGTTTGTTTCTTAATGACACTGTTTGTGTGTGTGTTTTTTTTTTGTGTGTGTGTGTGTGTGTGTGTGTGTGTGATTTCATGTACATGCTGTGGCATGTCTAAAGACATCTTTCAGGAGTTGGTTCTTTCCTTTTACCACATGTGTCCCAGAGAGCAATCTCAGGCTGCCAGGCTTGGCTAATTCGCTAAACCATTTTGCCAGCCCACCTGGAAGTTTTGGAGCTGAAAACCTTGATTAAGACATTGAAACTCACTGATGGGTGAAGAGATAACAGAAGAATGAATCAATGAGCTTGAAGATGGAAAAATAAGGTCTCTCCATCTAAACAACAAAATAAGAATAATAAGTAAATAAGAATGGTGGGGGAAGATGAACAAGAATCTGGGACCCTGAGATGACACTACAGGGATTCATACTTGTCATCAATGTGTGAGAGGTCAAGAGGAAAGGGTCATGCCAGAAAACCAACACACAAAATAATGATAGGAAACCCTCTCTGATTCCAGAAAAACACATAAAACTTACAGACTTGAGAAATTCACCAAGCCCCAAACAACATTAAATTCTTTTAAAGAAAAAAATTAAAAATTATAACCAAACTACTTAAGACTAAAGACAAAAACAAACCAAAAAAAAACCCAACAAACAAACAAACCAAACTCTCAGAAACAACCAGATAAGAATGACTCCTTCCTCAATGTGAAGGACCCTCATAATAAGCCAGGCACGGGACTGGAGAGACTTAAGAGCACTTGCCACTCTTACAAAGGACCTGGGTGTGGTTCCCAGAACCAACATGGTGGCTCAAAACTCCAGTTCCAGGGGATCTAATACCCTGTCTGACTCCCTCGAGCATCAAACACACATCTGGTTAGCATACATGCAGCAAAACACTCATATGCATACAACAAAACAAACAAACAAACAAAAACTCTAATAAATTTTTTAACCAGGCACGATGGCCCTCATGAAACTCCACCACAAAGTGGAAGGAAGGAGATGGTCGTCCCTTAAAGCTCAACTGCAGCCAGCCTAGCCAATGGAGGAGCTTCAAGGTCAGTGAGAGACCCTGTCTCAAGAAAAAGAAAGAAAGAAAGAAAGAAAGAAAGAAAGAAAGAAAGAAAGAAAGAAAGAAAGAAAGAAAGAAAGAAAGAAAGA
>CAJQZJ010032507.1:1349578-1427069 GCA_907164525.1 Lophiomys imhausi | reverse complement strand
GAGAGAGAGAGAGAGAGAGAGAGAGAGAGAGAGAGAGAGAGAGAGAGAGAGAAGTTCAGGAGTCCAGACAGGGCAGTGGAGTTGAGTTTGTGAGTTCGTTTGTGCAGTTCATGAGTGTAGTCCAGGCAGCTGAAGTCAGAGCATCAAAAGGAGCCAGATTTGAACAACTGCCAGAATTAGTTTGAGGCCAAGCAGAGCAACTCAAAGCAGAGTTTGGAGAGGAGTTTGGGTCAGAACAGCTGAGTTGAGCCAGCAAGCCAAAGTTCAGAAAGAACTAGAAAGGGTGAATTGATTCAGTAGTAACTCTCGCAGCCTGAAAACACTCTAGCCCTAGGTTAGCAGCTGGAGGCTGGAAGCTGAAGACCTCAAGGTCCGGACTTTGCAGAAGATTAGATTGTATGGAGGCTAGAAGCTTCCAGACCTAGGACCAGGTATAGTCAGTACAAAGACAGAAACACTCTGGGCTCAGTCCAAGTCATGTTATTCATAAATTGTTTGATTGTTTGTTGTTGTTTTTTGAAGACAGTGTTTCTCCATGTAACAGCCCCGGCTGTACTGGACTCACTTGGTAGACCAGGCTGCCCTCGAATTCACAGAGATCCACCTGCCTCTGTCTCCCAAGTGCTGGGATTAAAGACATGTGCCACCATACTTGACCTGTACCCCATTTTTTAAATTGGATTATTTGGTATGTTGATGTCTAGTTTCTTGAGTTCTTTATGTATCAGACCTCTGTTGAATGTGGAGATAGTGAAAATCTTTTCCCATTCTCTAGGTTGCCATTTTGTCCTACTGACGGCATCCTCTGCCTTACAGAAGCTTTTCAGTTTCATGAGGTCCCATTTATTGATTGTCAGACTTAGTGCCTGAGCTGTTGATGTTCTGTTCAGGAAGTTGTCTCCTGTGCCAATGAGTTCAAGCTCTTCCCCACCTTTTCTATCAAGTTCAGTGTGTCTGGTTTTACGTGTTTTTGATTCATTTTGATTTGAATTTTGTGCAGGGTGATAGATATGAATCTATTTGCATTTTCTACATGCAAACATCCAGTTAGAGTAGCACCATTTGTTGATCATTTTTCTTTTTAAGGGGATACACAAGAGATAACTTTTGGAGCTGAATATTGTTGCATGTTTGAGGCCAGCCTAGGACACACAAGTTCCAGACCAGCCTGAGCTACAGTGTAAAACATTGTCTCAACATATATATCACATATATGAAAAGATTTCCATATTTATACAAGATTAAACCAGCCTCATAAACAATAAGTTATGTTAATATGTGAAACCCATACTATCAATCATTTACAAGAAGCCATGCTAGTGGCTAAGGATTGTAGTTTAGTAAGTAGACAGTTTGTCTAGCATACATGGGGCCCTCTATCAAATAAACATCCCATAAATATGTGATGGCACATGCATTTATTCTCAGAATTCAAGGAGTAGAGGCAGAAGGAACAGAAATTCAAGTTATATGGCCAGGTGGAGGCCTGTCTAGGCTATAAGAGTCCTTATCTCAAAAAAAAAAAAAGTAAAAGAAGAGGAATAGAAAAGGAGAGGGAAGAAGAGGAAGAAAGGGTAGGGAGGAACTGTGCTAAAGGACCATGCTATAGTAACTTTCTAATTAATAGACACAATTTTTAAAAATCACAGACATACTGAAAGACCGAGTTCAAGCTAAGGATAAGGGAGAAAGATATCAGGAGGTTGATTTTTTTTTTTTAGAAATCCTCTTTTTTAGCCTAAACTTTAACTTTAGTGGTAGGGCACAACTTTAGGTCCAGCACTTGGGAGGCAGAGGCAGGCAGATCTCTGTTCTCTGTGAGTTTGAGGCCAGCCTGGTCAACAAAGCAATTTCCAGACAGCCAGGGCTACACAGAGAAACCCTGTCTCAAAAAAACAAAACAAAACAAAACACTTTTTTATATAAAAGAACATTGGGAATATACACAATCTTTTTTCTAACTGTTATTTGTTGTGACTTCTTATTGTAAATCAAACTCATCTTCACATCTGCATTTATATTTGTTAATTTCTGTTGCTTTCTGAAATTCAGAATTTCCATCGTGAGAGCTCTTGTTACCATGATCTTGACTTATCTCCTGATCATGCACATCAGTGTGTATAGCTGGGGAGGACCCTGCCGGGAGGACGGAGGGTGTGAAGTTTGTTTACCCAGGACAGACAACTGGACCTGCTGCTCCCGGGCACATAATGCATGAGCCACAGCGTCTGCACTTAGATCACTTCAGCACACTCATTATATTACTGTTGCCTGAGATATACTCTATTTTGTCCAAAACACAATGATTGTGAGGTACAGGGGGTTTTGAAAATTTCAATTACATTTATATATCTTGTGGGGTATGTGTGTCTATGTTTTGTAGGTCAGAGGACGATTTGATATTATCAGTCCTCTCCACCATATGGGTTTCAGAGATCAAACTCAGGCCATCAGGCTTTATGACAAATCCCTTTACAGGCTGAGCCATAGCACCAACCCTAGATATAATTTTGGTTTTGTTTTTTAATTGGCTGTTACCATATTTTATCTGCAGGAAGTTTTAACTGAAACATCAATTACTCAAAAGTAAAGACTGAACTATAAATGATCCTTCTGCCTGTTTCCCACCACCAGGGCTGTGTGCGGACAGAGGGAAGGCCGGAGACAAGTGCAGTTGGAATAATTCACTTTAGCAGAAAAGGTCCAAGGCCCTAACACTGCAGCCTCAGGACTTGATTCACTAGAATTTTACTGCCCCCTCGTGGTACAAAAAATATCGCAACTAAAGGACTCTAGAGACCATTTTTTCCCCCATCTTCATCTGGAAAATTCAGAGCAGAAAAGTGAGGTGAGCTATAAATCCCTCGAGTTCTTCCTATTCAATTTGAAACTTTTCCCCAGTCACTTCTCAGATTAGTGTCTTTCCGGACACATTTCAGTGCTGTCATCAAATCATCAAAGACAGGATGTTTCCTTAGGAATGGGAGCTTTGAAACAACAAAAGAGTGGGGAGCGGGGAGGAGAAAGGGCAAAGAGAAGGGGCAAGGCTGGGAAGAAGAGAAGGAAGATGGATCCATGAGGGAGGAAAGACAAAGAAAACAGTAGTTTGGAAGTTAGGGGTGGTGCTGCTCTCCTGTAACCCCACTTAGGAGATGGAGGAAGGAGGGTCAGAAGTCAAGGTCATGCTCAGCTTGAGCAACTTCGAGGCAACCTGGGCTTTGTAGGGGCTTGCCCCGCCCCATGAAGAAAGGTAAAGAAAACTAGGTGAACTTTAAGTACAGCTACTAAAACTGAGGAACTACACAATTTCACTCTCTGAGCCTCCTTGACCTCAGAGATCACTGAGCCCTGCAGTGCACGTGAAGCTCTGGGTGGAGCACAGGTGCCAAGAACATGGTTCTGTTGCTGTCATTAAACATGATGGTGTCATATTTACCAGGTACCATGATGCTCAGCAGTTAGAGAATGAGAGATAAAGAGGCAAAGGAGCAAGTCCCACAGTGAGACCAGGCTGACGTCTCTGTGAGCACACCAGGTGGACATGGGAAGGATGGCGTCCCTCTTCCAGACCAAACTGCAGAGGCTGGGACCAGCCACAGCGTTTCACCCTCTCCTCAGTAGACAGGGAAGCCCTCAGCTCCACTTCATCCTTGCATAGGGCAGAGAAGATGAGATGATCCTGACATTCAAGGACATTCATTGCTCTGTCAAGACTCTGAAAGATGTTATGAGGTGAACATACAAGGCTGACTTGCTGCCCCTGGCAGATGAATGAGGATCATGTGGCACCTCTCTTCCCAGAAGACAGGCAATGTGGGCTGAACAGTAAGGGCACACTGAGCCTAAACCTGGAGAAAGTGGGTCCTTTTTTTTTTTTTAACTACCTAGCTTGACCTCAGGTACTTTAAAAAATGTCCACAACTTCCTGGAATCCCTGACTTCTCAGTTCAATCCAGCGCAGGCAAGACTGTAACTTCTAGGTCACATTTCCAGAAAGGGCTGAAGCCATGTCTCATGTAGCCCAGGCTGGCCTCAAACTGCCAAGGTCTGGGCGGAAATCTTACCTTTCTTTCCTAGTCAGCTGTCTATTACAGTAGCAAAATGCCCATTAAACTGTCCACAAGCAGGAAGGTCACGGTAACAAGAGGTGAGGGTCCCAGCATTCAATCCCAAGGCTGGAACCTGTGGGTAGCGCTTCTCCAAGCCATTAGAGCCATAGTTGAAAATCCAAACAAAACTGCAGATGTTCCATGTAGTAAGAAAACAAAAATTATTAAAACGTAGAGGCTGCATGTGGTATATTTGTATCTTACA
The DNA here is from genome assembly GCA_907164525.1 of Lophiomys imhausi. Lineage (NCBI taxonomy): Eukaryota > Metazoa > Chordata > Mammalia > Rodentia > Muridae > Lophiomys > Lophiomys imhausi. The sequence continues at coordinate 1,422,755 of CAJQZJ010032507.1, read as the reverse complement.
GAAGAAAGGGTACCAATATTTGATACCATCTTTCCTTTCAATTAACTTGTTCAACATCATTTTACTATCTTAACGACTACCCAAATGGGAGCATTTCTAAACTCTCAATGTCTAAAGTGATTTATTACTTCACTCTCTAAATGACTATACATTTGGAAATGCAATACTCTATTTGCTTTCTATATTAGTTCATTTTCATTACTATAGGAAAGTAACCAAGACAGGCCACTTAAAACAAGTAGGTTTGATGGTGGTTCTGTAGGGGCAAGGTCTGGGGCTTTGTCTGATGTCCTTCTTGTTGGTAGAGTTGCACAGCGGCATGCAGCATCACAGAGCTGGAGACAGACAAGTACACTTAGGTATCTATGCATCTGTCTGGTTTCTCTCCTCATCCAATCCTCAGTCCCACCTTAATGACCTCATCTGGCCCTAGGGCCCCACCACTCAAGTACCAGAGTGGAATTCAATTTTCACCTGATCCCACAGAGTCGTGAGGAAACATTCAAATCATCAAACCACAGCACCCTTCTCTCACCTTTTACATTCTTGTTCTTAACCATCTTAGCTCTACATATGATTTAATACTACATATTGACCAAGCCTGGTGGGGCACACCTTTAATCTCAGCACCTGAAAGGCAGAGGCAGGCAGATCTCTGTGAGTTCAAGGGCAGCCTGGTCTACAGAGTGAGTTACAGGCCAACGAGAACTACATAGTAAGACTGCCTCAAAACATAAAAAAATAATTAAAACAAATATCAAACAAATCAATAAAAACCCACCACATACTAGCACAGTGAACATATATGGCCACATATTGACTTCTCTAGTATTTGTCCTTAATTTTGCAATTTTACATTTCCAATAGAAGCTCCAGGCCCAAGGAGGGATCTTATCTTACAAAGAAGGTGGAAGGGAGCTGAAGAGATGGCTCAGTGGTTAGAAACACTTGCTGTTCTCTCAGGGCACTTAGGTTTGGTTCCCAGGGCCTGTATGATGGCTCACAACCATCCATGATTCCAGCTCCAGGATTTGTTTGTTCTTCTGAGACAGGATCTGCCTATCTATGTAGCTCTGGTTATCATGGCCTGCCTGCCATGCAGAGCAGGCTGGCCCTAAATTCAGAGCTCATTGGCCCCCTGCCTCCTGAGTGTTGGGATTAAAGGTGTGAACCACCACACCAGCTCCATGCTTTTTTTTTTTTTTAATGTAAGAAGGCAGACATTTTAAAAACTACTCTTGGATTTAAAAAAAAAGATTTATTTTTAGAACAGCTCTAGTTTACCAAAATGTTGACCAGACAGTACAGTTGCCACACACGGCCTCATATGCAGCTTTTGCTATTATTAATGTCTTGCAATAGTGTGGTGTATTTGGTACATTTGATTAGGGCCAGTGAGATGGCTCAGTGGGCAACCTGACAACCTGAGTTCGATTCCCATGCAAAGGTGGAAGGAGAGAATGATCTGCACTTCAGAGTCCTCTGACCTCCATATGCGCATATACAGGCAAGAACAATACACAAGTAAAGTTTAAAAAACAAATACACTACTATTACTGGGAGTTCAGTCTGAAGTAGGGCTCACCCTTGAGAGCTACGTGGAAGCTTTAGCAGGGGAGCACAGCTCCATATATATGAACCTTCAAGAAGGACCCATGAAACAACGAGGGAAGGGGACACCCACCTACCTAGCCAAGTCAGCCGAGTCAAGCATGTCAACCTATGTAATGAGACAGTTGGGGCTTCAAACCCAAAGTTTTACTTTTTGGTTGTACAAAACATATTACAGGTCACTACAATATCCACACTAAGTAATCTCTCTGTCATAAATGTGTTCTGTCCTGTCTGCTCATCCAGGCCATCACCCACACTCTCGGAATCATGGCTATTTGACTGCCTCCGGAGCCGGAGCCACACGCTTCCCTGTACACCAGGTAAGCTGGGACCAGCGTTCCTGTACACCAGGTAAGCTGGGACCAGAGTCCCTGTACACCAGATAAGCTGGGACCAGCGTTCCCTGTACACCAGGTAAGCTGGGACCAGCTTCCCTGTACACCAGATAAGCTGGGACCAGCGTTCCCTGTTCACCAGGTAAGCTGGGCCCAGCGTCCCTGTACACCAGATAAGCTGGGACCAGAGTTCCCTGTACACCAGGTAAGCTGGGACCAGCTTCCCTGTACACCAGGTAAGCTGGGACCAGCTTCCCTGTTCACCCGGTAAGCTGGGACCATTCACTATCTTGCCTTTCAGCCTAGCATCCTTCATCCTCTCTATTTCTATGCCCAGACAGCTCTTTTTATTTCTGATTATTACATTGTATGCATTTAGTAATTTGTTTAATCTATTGAGAAACAGTACTTGCATGTGCTGCTTTGTGGGTAATTTGGGCTAGACTGTCTTATTGTTAATTTTATAAGAAACTGCCAAACCATCTCACAGAGTGGCTACACCGTTTTGTACTCCCATCAGGAAGCAGTGAGAATTCGCGCTGCTGTTTGTCTGCACTTGATATTGTTGGCTTTTACATTTTAGCAAAAATTCTACCACTGAGTTTGCACGTCGATGTTTTAAGTGGCAGTTCCCTGATGACACAGGGTGGTGTCATATGCCTCTCTCTAGTAAGATGTCAAGATGTTTGTTTTACCCATTTGTTTGTTGTTATTTGACAGATCTCATTGTGTAGCCCAGGCTGGCCTCAAACTCAGAGCCATCCACCTGCCTCTTTTCTTTCTTTTTCTTTTTTGGTTTCTCGAGACAGGGCTTCTCTGTGTATCTCTGGCAGTCTTGGAATTACTTTGTAGACCAGGCTGGCCTTGAACTCACAGAGATCCGCCTGCCTCTGCCTCCCAAGTGCTGGGATTAAAGGCGTGCGCCACCACACCCATCTCTTCTCACTTTTTTTTAGTAATGTCTTTCACAATCACAAGTACTAGGATTGTATGCATACCTCTAGGCCCAATTTCTGCCTATTTTAAAATTAGATTTTGCTATTCAATCTTAAAAGTGCTTTGCATGTTTTGGAGTACTTCTTTGGCATGTGTGTGTTTTAAGACAGCATCTATGTATCCCAGGTTGGTTGACTTCAAGGCTGTTCTCCTGTGTTAGACTCCCAAGTACTGGAATTACAGATGTATATACCACCCACAACCAGCTTCCACTGTGACATTTCATACATATATACACATCTCCATGTTTTGTCCATATTTACCCCTGAACTTCCCTCCCTTAGCTCCCCACATTTGCTGCTTTGCTCCCTCCTCCCAGGCCTTCCTGCTTTCTTTTCGTACACTGCATTACCCTCTTGTTCCTCTTTCAGTCCTCTTGAACATCTTCTTCCTCCTGATCTTCCTTCTACTTTCATGCCACGTGTGTGCGCGTGCTCATACTTAAATCTAGATTCCACATATGAGAGATAAAGGTAACTTTAAGAAAAGGTGGGTTTGGGCTGGAGAGGTGGCTCAGAGGTTAAGAGCACTGGCTGTTCTTCCAAAGGTTCTGAGTTCAATTCCCAGCAACCACATGGTGACTCACAGCCATCTACATTGAGATCTGCCCGGGCATATATGTAGAGCAAATACTGTATACATAATAAATAAATAAATGTTTAAAAAAAAAAAAGAAAAGGTGGGTTTATTTCCACTCATGCCTAAAGGGTACCATCCATCTTGGCTAGGAATTCATGGCAACAGGAACTTGAGGTAGCCGGTCCCATTGCATAGTCAGGAGGCAGAGAGGTAATGAATGCTGATGCTCAACTAGCCTTCTCCAGTTCAGAACCCGTTTCCATGGAATGGTGACACCCACAGTTAAGGTAGTTCTTCTGACCTCAATTACCCTAGTCTAGACAATGCCTCACAGGCATGCTCAGAGGGTAATCTATTCTACACAATCTCACAGGCACGCTCAGAGGCTTGTCTCTTAGGTGATTCTAAATTCTGCCAACTTGAAATCATTAACTATCACAATTCTGCCCTTTGTAAACTTGATACCGAGCACATCACTTTCAAAGCATAACTTCTATCCCCATAGGCTTATGGCCATCTCATAATGCAAAAGTCCTCATCTTTAACAATTCTAACACTGTTTAAAGCCCAAGTCTCATCTGAGACTCATAAACCATGAACTCCTGTCAAATTAAAAACAAGTTACATCATAGACTTTGTTTCCTGCCAATGAGATACTTTGCCCCAGTGATGCTGCCTTGTAGGCCCCCAGTGTATTAGGAGGCTCTTGGCCCTCATAGGACTGCTGAACTGGGGCGGGGGACTGATATGTAGGGACACTCCACTCCAGAGGAGTGGGATGGAAGGGATAGGGAGTAGAGGGTGGGAGGGCGGGACTGGGAGGGGTGGAAAGAGGGCACTGTGATGGAGATGCAACCTGAATTAAAAAACAAACAAGTTACATAAACAATGGCACACCACAAACATTCCTATCCCAAAAGGGAAGAATAGAGGCAAAGCAAGGAAAGAGTAGACCAAAGTAAGACTGAAACTCAGCAGGGCTAATGTCAACTTTTGTAGTTCCATGTTTTGACCTGGGAGTCATGACGGAATTTGTGCTCCAGATGGTTTCAGTAGCTCACTCTTGCGGTTCTGCCAACTACAGCATATAGTGTCTCTTCACTTTGCTCCATGCCTGCAGCTTTCTTCAGCGGACACCCCGTGGTCCTGGCACCTCTAGTGTTCTGAGTCTCCACTGCAGTGTAAGGCTTCAGGGGCTCTCTGCAGGGCTCTGACTTGCCTGGCTTAGCAGCTCCCTGGAACTGAGACACAGGGGACACAACCCTCGATAACCCACCTGATCCTTCATGCCTGCAAAAAGCTACATGAATGATGCTATGCTCACTGTTGTCCTTGGGATGGGGCCTGAGTCCCCTGGATCACAAGTTGCATCTGCTTCTGTGTGCTCAAGTGCCTCCTAGGGGAGACACTTGCCCAGGCAGGTGCTTCTGAGGAGCACCATTCTCAGAGGATTGTGCTTTCTTTTGTAAAGAACTTGCATTTCACAACACAGAGCCTTCAATGGGTGAGATCTTACCCTCACAAGCCAAGTTTCCAATGTCTTGTTTCTCTCAGCATTTGTTTTCTAAACTTCCATCAAAATGGCCCATTAGGCTCTGCCAACAGCATTCAAGGATTTTTCTTACCCAAAGTTTCAAATTCCTACATTCCTCTTACAAACCAGTTCCCAGGGCCTAGGAGTCACATGGTCAGGTTTATCATTTTTCAGTCCCAATTTCATCACTTTCCTGATTACTGTGATAGAACCCCTGGCAAAAGCAACTCCGGGAGGAAGATTTTATTTGGGTTAACGGTAGAGGTGTGGTCAAATCATGGCTGCAAAGCTTGAAGTAGCTAGCCACACTGCATCCAGTCAGGAGCGCGAGAGTGATGAATGCTTAGTCAACTGGCTCTCTCCTGTTCACTCAGTCAGCATCCTGGTCCCTGAGTAGTGGCCACCCAGTTAAGGAGGGTCTTCCCACTCCAAGTACCCTCACCTAGACCACTGTTCACAGGCACGGCCAGAGGCCAACTTAATCTATATAGAATCCTTCACAGGTGAGTCTCCTAGGTGAGTCTAGATACTGTCGGTCAAGTTGACATTAACCATCACACTGCAACATTTGTCTAAATCTGTCACTGAATGTGATGATCAAAAGGTCCCATCTACTTTTTGCTAAGTGACATATTCTTCACAGTTGGATTGTACTGTAACGTTGCTCTGCATCCATCCATCTGCTGGTGAACGTGAGGCTGATTACAGGACTTCAGCTGTATACATCTAAGTTCTGGAGCCAGAAGTATTAATCCTCAAACTTTCTTCTTCTTCCCAACAAACTTTAAAGTCACTTTGTCATATCCACAAAATAAGTTTTGGTGGTATTTTAATTGATAGAATTCATAGATCAAGAGCTAGAAAAAGAAACCCAACAAGTACTGTCTTTTTACTTATGACCCTGCTATCTCTTTCTTAGCAAGTATTCTGTTTCTATCTTCTGAGGAGACAGTAGATAATTGGCATAATTTCTTCAATGAACATTTCATAGAATTCAGAATGAAACGATCTGTTCCTATTGCTTTTTCTTAAAAAGGCTAATTACTTTAAAGGCAATTTCTTTGATAGTTATCCAGAGTCTCCCAGTTCTCCTTGATGGGAATATCTTTCAGCGAATGAAATCATTTAAGTGGTAAAAACAAGTAAATAAAATAAAACAAAAATAAGTTCAGGGATAGAGTTGTTCATAACATTGTCTTTCTTTCTAGACTGGTCTCATGTAGCTGAGGTGGACTTGCCCTCACTGTGAAGGTGAGGATGACCTTCTGTCTCCACTGTGGCAGTGTCAGGACTGCAGGTGAGTACTGTGCTGGCTTCCACGCAATTTATACTTCAATGTGTGTGAGATCTATAGTGATGGCACTGTGTTTGTTTCTGGCGTTGGTAATCCCTGTCTTTAAATTGCCTATTTACCTTTGGCTAATCTCTTTAGTTGGTCATTTCAGGGTCTGATTCTTATTAATTTTCCTCCAGTAAATTCCTATTTACAGTTTTGGGTTGTTTTTTTTTTCCACCTTCTAATTTCTGCTCAAATTTTTACTTCTTTTGATTAACTTGTCCCTCTTCTATCTTCCTAAATAGGAGGCCTGATTGAAAAGTTCAGATCTTTTCTACTGCATATTGTCAAAGCCATCACCTTCCCTTGCAGGGACTACTTTCACTGCACTCTGTGCCTATGTATATCAACCACTTGGCCAGCCTTTAACTTGACATCTTTTGGATTCCACCTCTTAAATTCCACAGATATAAGTATAAGCCACCATATCCAATATATGAAAATAGCTCTTCACTTCTTGAGATTTCCTTGACCTGTGTTACTGACATGTGTGTGCTTTAGTATCCAATAACTTAATGAGTATGATTTTTTTAAAAGCATCTCTATAGATTTCTAGTTTAATTCCACTGTGGTCTGTGGGAACATGGTCTGTCATTCTTTTAAGATTTATTAGGTATATATAAAGGCCCCAAATATCACCTTTCTCATTAAATATCCCATGTGAGCTTGAGAATTAGCATGTACTCTGTAGATGTAAATTATACCCAATTATGTGCCTTTCTTTCTTTTTCCCCCTGTGCTGTGGACTGAGCCTGGGCTCATACACATCAGTTAAGTGCTCTACCACTGAAGCAAGAACTTACGGTGCCTTAAGCTCCACCGTATGGGACCCACCCCTCAATTCCCACTTCTTACATCTGTCCAGACCAAACCTGTAGCGATTCACCCATCACAGTTTTCCCTGGACCAGCTCCCACAGGGGTCTCTGCTCCTGAGTGTCTCAGCAAGCTGTGAGTCTCTTGAGTTTTTTCAGCAACGGTTTGCCTGTGAGTATGGTCAAAAGTAAAGGCTTGCCCTGATGTTTTGTCTTTATTAAATAGGGTTAACTTCACCCATAAGAGCACTTTCTAAACTGTTAATGTTCTGCTCAATATTAATACTAACCAGTGAGAGGGGAAAATGAGAATATTTACATTGTTTTTAAGATTCTGTCTTTTAGAAAGCTGTTCTTTGAATGCAAGGGCCTATCAAAATCATCTCCTGAGGGCATCACACAGCAGCCAGTCTCCTTAACGTGTCATCCATTCACTGATGGTCTCTGTTATGGGTCTGGTTTTACATTTACTTACTACATCCATCATCATCATCATCATTTCTCAAGAAAATAAAAGTGAGCTCATCAATTATTATTTTGATTGTAAATGGGGAAACTATTAGCCAAATGCTCACTCTGCAGCAATTACTTTGGTGTTCCACTTATCCCATGCTTCACTGCGTCTTCTGAACTTCGACTGTTGCTCTGAAAAGCATCATTGAAAGTTTGAGAGATGGTATGCTATAAAATGCTGGTGAAATCTAATCTCTGTGAAGGGTGAATGATGGTCAATGATAGAAATATAAAGCATATTTTCTAAAATGTCTTTATTTTTAAACCTATACAGTTTTAGAGTAATAAAAATATTACCATGAGATATCTACTTACACAGCAATAGAAATAAACACAAAATAAAATTAATTAGAGATTATTCAAAATAAATTCATAGCTTAAAGTTGGAACACATGTGCTTTTATCAATAAAACAAAAGATTCTGTTTCTGATGGATTTTCTCTTATTTGGGATATACATCTTTTAAACTGGAATTAGAAAACCAGTCAACAACATCACAAACAAGTGTCTAGCAACTTTAAAAATAAAATATCCCCAAACTATTCAATGACTCATTAGTCACAAAACACTGAAAAAGAGAAATACATCATTGCTGTAAAATATCTACTCTCTAAAAATATTACACACACATACACATCTGTCTTCTGAGGAGGAATAAGTTTAAGAAATTATATATATATGTATGTATGCAGATATGTAGAGAGAAAGAGAAAGGCAGAGTCCTTCCTGTCTGGCTTTCTTTGACCCAGTCTATTCTATTCAGGCTACTTTTCAAACATACTTTAACCCTGAAAGAGCAGGTGCTAGATCATGAAAGCTTCTCTGACCTTGGACAGAGACCCCTGACATGTGAGCACTCACAGTCAGAGCCTTCTAGATGTGGACGCTTACTTCTTATATTGACTTGGAGAGAGATGTCCTTGTTCTCAAAGATATGGTAATTTTCTTTCCAATAATAGGATTTTTTTTGATGTACTGAGATTGCTTTCAAATGCCTTAAAAATAAAAATTCATTTATATTACTATAAAGAATAGCTTCCAAAAAATCAGAGAAAACATATTACACCACAGGTTTTATTAATGGTAAATGCTTGCATTTATTTTAAGAAGCTTAGTTTTTACTAAGCTTTTTTTTTTTAAACAAAAGCTAATCAGCAAGAATCATTTTCCATACAGAAACTTTATCCATAGATAAGACTTAAATTTATTCCAACACTGAAAGCTAAAAAGAACTGGAGAGATTACAAAGCCAAACATTTGAGCCAACCTTTCTCTATCATCTGAACGTACTATACTGAACGGCAGACACATACTGAGACAGAAAAACGTGCATTTAGTCAGCATCAAGAATGACATGCAATTCATGATTTCATTTCAACTAATTAATTAACTGAACCACTTAAACAAAGGGTTTGGCTTGGTTTGGTATCCACTTGAGAGGAAGATGACCTGTTTCCCGAACTGACCCTCTTTTTGTACTAGATACAATGTGTGTGCACTCTGTCCTCTCCCCAGCAGCTTGAAGGTGACCTGCATCATGACAGCAAGCACCACTTCTCTGGTAACAGTGCCATGGCCTTGAATAATCAGTTTTTAAAAAACAGAATCAAAAACCAAGAATCAAGTGCAAATGTGGAACATTTCCCTTAGAGAATTACGAAAGCCCAGTACATGCAGAGCTACTCTTGCACATGCTTGGCAGTGCGGTTAGCAGAGTGCGCACCATGGCCCAGTGCCCTGAAGGCTGCCCTGCAAAGCTTTAAGTGTTGCCAAGTTAACAATGCTTCCAAGGCACTGAAGAATTATGCAGATGGAGTTTCCAAATACAGTAACAATTGCTTAAACTGTTAAAAAGCCCTGAGTCAGAACTTTCAATAGCTTCCTGAAACTACTCAAAATGGCATATTTGCTTATTTCATAAAAAATTAGAAAACCACCTTGCTTTTGAGAAAAGTCATGTTTATGAAATAAAATCAAGAGAACTATTATACAGGACAATCCAAATACCCAGTACTACTATCCTTAGACAGTTTGTACACATCAATTCAAACTTTTAGATTTAGGCACCAAATTAATGTGACAAGTCACATTTCCTGTATCTCTATTGCTTAAATTCTCAAAAAAAAAAGGAAAATCTAACTTTAACCTCAGGTTATTTCCTTTTCATTCACAAATAAGACAAGATGCTAAAAGGGGGAAAGAAAAGCAAAATTCTGATAGAAAAGGAGGTAGAAAATGCCAAACTAGCAACTTAACTTTAATTTATTAACATCCACTCATATGTTTACATTGTAGTTTTACCACTGCTAGCCACTTATCAGTCACTGAAGCTCAGTGCAAAGGATTTCTCCCTCACTGCAGTAAAGTAACATACACAGGAGACAACATTAAACAGCTTCCTCACATTTAATGTTCAAAGACATACAACTGTAATTATCAATACTGCTATCACACACACAAGTGTTGTGTGTGTGTGTGTAAGTCAAAAGGATATGATTATCAAGTAGTATCATTAAGCATTCCTATTATAGTAGTCAAGCAAGCTAAATTAGGTTGCCATTTTGAAAGAAAAATGTATTCTGAGGCTTTTGACAGGTAGACTCAATGACAATTGACACTTATAACAAGGCACAAATTACTTGTGAAAATCTATTACCTTACCAATATAGTAGAAAACCAAAGCTAATTTATTTCTCATATTTAAAATGTGTTTTCCCCCTCTGACTCAAAACAAAATAATGAACATTTCCAACTAACATACATGTTAGAAGAAAGGAGTATTTGATGGATGTGACATTTCAACTGTGCAGGATAAAGTCCCATGTTTGTTTCCCTACAAAGTGAGTGGAACGTTTAGAAGCAGTCAGGAGGACAAACCTTATGAAATGTGGTTCTCACTGCAAAAGCAAAACAAAACAAAACACAAAAACAAAAAATGTATCCTACGAGTCAGTTTTTATACAAATTATTACCATGAAGATTTCAGATACTCTGAAAGGATAAGTGCCTTTTCCTTTTAGACCTTAAAAAAGCAAGCTGTGTTAAAATCTGTAATTAACAAAACTGGCAAGTCATATGAAAAACTGACCTAATAACCCTTTTTATTTTTAATTAAATATGCTCTCTCCACTAACACTGTGGCAAATCCTACATGATATTCTTCCTTTGTGCTACTGTTTTTCTTTCCTATTTGTTGCAGCCCCAATGTCCCAAACCAACTTTGCGTCACCCAGCATTGTCCTACTTCATAAGTTTAAATAGTCCTAGTCCAAAAAGTGTTCAGAATTCAAAATAAACAAAGAACATCCATCAGGCAACACATGATTACCCAGATGTTCCCATGTGTAAAAATGACCCAGCAAGGTTTGAATTTTGAACTAGACAATTAAGCAGCATGCATTTTCAACATTCTGAAAGAAAATGTTCTTTCAGGCTAAAATCATCAAAAATAGAAATATAAGGAGTTATTTCCAGTTAATTTTACATTTCCAGTAGAATTCCGATTAATCTGCCATTATTAAATTCCAAATACCTTAAGCGTAATTCAGGCAACTAAATACTTGCCTAGTATGCCTAGTATAATATTCTTACACTACTGTAAAATTATATTCTTTTGAAAACCTTGCTGCCAGTAATGTATGTCTACAGCACAGGTAAGAATGTTAAACTCTATGAACAAGTGCGATTGTGCTAGCACCATCTGTGAGTTGTATGTATGTAGAGAAAGCTGACAGTCTTGGTGAATAAAAGAGAAAATGTGGTGGGGCAAGGGGAATACAAAGGAAATCCAGATATTATTCCCCAAAAGCTCTACTGAAACAACAGCTAGGAATGCTAACACTGCCTCAGGATCTTGTTCTTTTGTCCATAAATGACTGCAAGTGGACAACTGCAGCATAAACTCTGAGTGGACCAAGCCACTAACCTTCTTCCCACAAACCCCATCTAGTCCCTGAAGCTCAATGCTTTAAAAAATGAATGCATGTCACATAGAGATAATTCAAGGGAAGAATTTTTCTGAGGCACAGGAGACAGAGGCTTGGGTAACACGAAGGAAAGATACCCAAGGGCCGTGCACGGCAGAGACCAAGAGGTAGTAGTTTCAGGGAGTGAGGGAGAGTCACTGGCATGGTTCCTACGGTCTCCTGTAATCCCAAAACAAACCTACAGTCTTGGGTACCTGAAGAGCTGAATCGAACAAGACCTTCTATTCACAACACAAACAGCCCAGTGACAAAGAGAAAATTACACATCTTCAGCTCTACAGAGACTTTATGACTTCTCTCTCAGAAGTTAGTGTGCTGTGTTCTACCATGGAGGAGAGGATGGAGCTAGCTAGGTCTATCCCCTTACAGATATAAGCTTTGCAGGATATAAACAAGGGTTAGCACTGCAGCTCAGGAGGCAGAGAGAAAGGACTTAAGTAAGATGCAGCTGTGGCCCACAGGTTCTCGGACTGGCAGACTGTATACATGCAGCAGCCATCCCTCCTTGCCCAACGGCAAGTACAAGGAGCTGGGCAGCCTACAGCAAGGGACACAAGATCCCCATTCCTGGTATTTCCAAGTCTGCAAGAAGATTGTCTCTTTATGTAAACATCATATCACCAGATGCATCTTAAAAAAAAAAAGTTCAAATCATACTTAGAAAATAGCCTCATTGATTCCTTACTACACAGCTGAAGAGTCACAACATTCCTAATTTGATTAACAGTTGTTGGACATGGAGGGGTCCCCATCCTACAAACTACAACTGGGATGCAGCGGCAGGAAGATGATGAGGTTGGGCCAGCCTGAGCTACACAGTACGTTCCAGGACAGCTTGGAATACACAGTGAGACTCTATCTCAAAACACAAAGGATAAATACAGCAGTTACTCAGCTAAACGCAGACATGGAACTGCTGCATTAGCAACGAGGCCTGGGAAAAGCAGTGGCAGGTAAAACACCAGCAACAAAGTGCGGCCGGGCTGGACACTGCTCTCCCAACATTTAGTTGCTACAGCAGAAAACCAGAAACAAGCCAGCCAGATTCAAATGTGGGGGAAACTATCCCCAAAGAACACTATACTTAAGGTTATACACGGTACATAGTAGACACAATTGTAAACCGCTGGTGTTTCTTATAATCTAGCAGTGAGGAATCTCCAAATACTTATGTGTATATTTATGTTACATAACAAAGATTACTCATTTAAAGGAGATAAAATGCTTAGACTCCTAGCCAAGTCAACATGGAACCATATGCTTTTCCACAAGTGCCTCACACCCTTTTCTAAGTAAGCATCTGTCACTAAGCTATTTGGTGTGTCTGAGCTAATGCTGGCAGCGTAAGGAGCATTCAGCTGTAGGTGCAAGGAGAAACCATGTTCTTTACAGTAAAAATTCCTATCTGAGAGAGAATGGAAGTAAGGCTTCTGATGAAGGCAGAACCCATAACACTGTCGGAATTAGCAGCCACACAAAGACCACAGCTCGCACAGTGCGCAGCCGGCTGAACAGACCCCAGAGGCCCAGCAGGATGGCCCGCATGCATGCTGAGTGCATCAAGCCCAGGTGAGCTGTCACAGGAAAAACGGAAATCACTTCTCCCAAATTTTTTTCTACAAATGGTTGGTCCAAACAGCAACGAGTTAACACAAGAAGTGCAGTGTAACGGCCAGGCAGGAGGAGTGTATGCACTGTTCTGTGCTAGCCTTCAGTTCTCACTGGAATTTTGCTTTCTCTTCTCATGTGTACTGGTGATTTTGAAATCAGTCATTTATTTAAGTTAGTCAAATTTCCTTCTAAGTCTAGAAAATAAGGTAGTCATTATTCTTTTAGCCCATACTTCCACTTACTTGAAAAATCAGAAACAATCATTTGGATAACTTCTAATTATCTTGGAATACAATCTTTCCTTTAGCACTGCCTTAGCCGTGTGGCACCTCTACTATACTGTTATCGTTTAACACGTGACATAGTTTGACTTGCCCCACTCGCCTTAGGCATGACTTTTGGAACAGGCATGTCATTTCATCATGTGAAATCATTGATAAGCATGATGAAATATGGACCTTGTACGTCAAGTTCTAAGGTTTACAAATGTACAAATTAAAAAAGAAAAATGCAATAAAAAAAAGTATGAAAGGACGTCCTTAAAGAACTTTCCCCTTCAAAACCAAAAGCAAATTTTTTATGAATTACCATGGATTTGATGTTCTAAATTTAAGAGGAAAACAGACACACATACACACACAGAAAAAAACCCCAACAATTTCAAACACTGTATGTTTTCGTTGTGATGGTGATATACATATAATCTATATCCTAATAAAGAAATTATGAAATTACAAATTAACCTATTAGATTAAACATCCAACTATCTTTAGAACCTACTAAGATCTCATGATCACATACTTTAGAACTAACCAAACACTCTGGTTTTCTTAATCAGTACAAAAGAATCCTTCGTTCAATTGCCTTGCGACATATCGGGCATTCACTCATTCGGTCTCCACAGAGCTGACATGTTCCATGGCCACACAGGAAAATCATGTTCTTCAGACGATCCAAACACACAGGGCACATCGTCTGAAATGTAAGGAGACAATGGGTAAATGAGGCATTTTATATTTTGAGTGTAACATGACAGCTCTTTTGGATCATTAATTTTCTCTTCTGGTTTAAGTCAAATTATCTATTGCTTTTCAGAAATAAGTTTTTTAGTTGTTGTTTTTTGAGGATGAATTTGAGAGTAGGACTTGTACAACCTTGGCTGGTGAACTCACTATGCAAGCCAGGCTGGTTTCAGACTCATAAGAGATCTACCTGCCTCTGCCTCCCAAGTACTGGAATTAAAGGTGTGTGCCACCACATCTAGCTTAAAAGTAAATTAGTTATTTAAAAATTAGTTGCCCAAAAATAGTTATTATAATAAAACACCATCCCTACAAAGTAGATACTAGTTATTCTTTTAAAACAGTACAAAGGAAGTGCATAAAACAAATATTATGGGGCTGGAGAGACACATCAGAGGTTAAGAACACTCACTACTCGTGCAAAGGACCTGAGTTTGGTTCCCAGCACTCACATCTTCCACATTTAAACAAACAGGCCGAGCATGGTTCACTACATCTCAAGACACATCAGCCTGGGACTTCCACCCAGAGCCCCTGCTCTCAGACACCGCAGCACCGCTCTGCAATGCTCTGCTCTGCTCTCTAGACTTAGGAGAACAGGAGGTGCACACTTTAGCACTACTAGGAAGGCATTATTCATGCATCAAACACACTTTACACTAGTAAAAACTCATTTTACTCTAATTCTTTCTCTTAGAAATAAAAAGAACAGGAATGGCCTCAACTCTATGGCAATGTAGCTAGTAACTTTGATGACACCACAGAACACTGTAAAAAAAATTGTGATATAAACTGCTAAACATATTCCTTTCCAAATAAACTGTTACAAATATCTATCTTGAACTTTCAAAAAAATATAAAATGGGGGGGGGAGGGCGGAATCACATTTTTGGATTTTTAGAAAGTCAGTCCACCCATTTAGTGGCATTAAAATAGCTTCATTCCATTAAATTTTCAAGAATTGTAAGTAGTTAGGCTGAGGATACAGTTCAGAGGTGGAGAATTTACCCAGGATTTACTTAGCTTCCATTTATAGAAAACAACAACAAAAACTATGTAATTAATAACTTGTAAAAGGAAAGGAAACACATTTGTGTCACTGTTACCTTAAGACTCATAAGAGATGGTTCTTGGTAGTAAGTGAATTAATTTTGTTGGTTAAATCACAGACACACATGTAATCCAGGTTCATAATCCCTAATCCCTGTACCCTGCTGAGCTAGGAGGATCAGGAGCTACAGGCAGCCTTGAGCTGTACAGTGATGGGGGTGAGGAGGTCAGGCCTGACAAGTGGATAATGGGAAGATTGGGACATGAGTGAAGAGAACCATTCATGTTTTGTAAGACTGTGATCATCTTGAAGGAAGATTCCTGCAAGAAATCCGATCCATTCCATAAAAAGTTAGTTTTGTTACAAGTGTTTAAATTGTTTAGTGATGAACTATGGTAGTATGAATTTTTAAGGAAGAATAAAGTTTAGGGGAATATGTTCTAGAAATAAGTGAAGTTGATCTATCACAGGGTTCAATATATGTCATTGCTTATTGTTCACTGAAAGCTGGGATTAAATCTGCAGGAGAGTGTTTACCATGCCTTTGAGGCCCCAGGTGTGAACGATGGCACCACACAGGGCTTTGTGTAAATTCACTATTGAATACGTTCTTCTAATGTCACTACTTCTTAAACATTAGTGTTTACTGTCATTTTCATATTTGTATTTAGGTACTTCCAATTTGTTTACCACCCCTCTCATTACCTACACTTATCTGTCACCCTCTTTTTTTGTTTTGTGGGTTTTTTTTTTTTTTTTCTGTTTTTCGTGATAGGGTTTCTCTGTGAATTCATGACTGTCCTGGACTTATTCTATAGACCAGAACTCACAGAGATCTGTCTGCCTCTGCCTCCCAAGGGCTGGGATTAAAGGCGTGTGGCACCACGCCCAGCCTCTATCACCCTCTTTCATTTTATTCAAGAATAGCCTCCCTTGTACGGTTTTGGCTTCTTTGTCAAACATTAAGTGACCATAGGTGTGTGGGTTTATTTCTGGGTCTTCAATTTGATTCCATTGATCCACTGGTCTGTTTCTATACTAGTACCATGCTGTTTTTATTACTATTGCTCTGTAGTACAGCTTGAAATCTGGGATGGTGATACCTCCAGATGTTTTTTTAATGTACAAGATTGATTTAGCCATTCTGGGTTTTTTGTTATTCCATATGAAGTTGAGAATTGCTTTTTCCCGGTCTATAAAGAATTGTGGTATTTTGATAGGAATTGCATTGAATCTGTATATTGCTTCTGGCAGAATGGCCATTTTTATTATGTTGATCCTACCTATCCATGAGCACGGGAGATCTTTCCATCTTCTGATGGCCTCTTCAATTTCTTTCTTCAAGGATTTGAAGTTCTTGTCATACAGGTCTTTAACTGGCTTGGTCAGAGTTACCCCCAGGTATTTTATATTGTTTGTGGCTATTGTGAAGGGTGTGGTTTCCCTAATTTCTTTCTCAGCCCATTTATTTTTTGTATAAAGAAGAGTTTCTGATTTTTTTGAATTAATTTTGTATCCAGCCACTTTGCTGAAGGTGTTTATCAGCTGTAAGAGTTCTCTGGTGGAATTTTTGGGGTTGCTTATGTATACTATCATATCATCTGCAAATAGGGATAATTTGACTTCTTCGCTTCCAATTTGTATCCCCCTTGATCTCCTTTACCTGGCTAAGATCAAAAGATCAAATGACAGCACATGCTGGAGAAAGGGGAACACTCCTTCCATTGCTGGTGGGAGTGCAAGCTTATACAACCACTATGGAAATCAGTCTGGCGATATCTTAGAAAACTTGGAATAGCTTTATCTCAAGACCCAGCCATACCCCTTCTGGGTATACATCCAAACGATTCCTCACCAAATCACAAGGAAGTTTCCTCATCTATTTTCATAGCAGCCTTATATGTAACAGCTAGAAACTGGAAACAAGTGAGATGTCCCTCAACTGAGGAATGGATAAAAAATAAAAAAAAAAAATAAAAAAAAAAACTTCTGTACATCTACACAATGGAATACTATCAGCTATCAGAAACAATGAAATCATGCAATTTGCAGCCAAATGGATGGAACTAGAGAAGCTCATCCTGAGTGAGCTAACCCAGACTCAGAAGGATGCACATGACATCTATTCACTTATAATCGGATTTTAGCCATATAGTACAGGATAACTATACTACAGCCAATGCACCAAAGGGAACAGGAACATAGACTTTGTTACCTGTCAATGAGACACTCTGCCCTAGTGGTGCTGCCTTGTAGGCCCCCAGTGTATGAAGAGGCTCTTGGCCCTCATATGACTGCTGAACTGGGGCAGGGGACTGTTATGTAGGGACACATCACTCCGGAGGAGTGGGATGGAAGGGATAGGGGGTAGAGGGTGGGAGGGCGGGACTGGAAGGGGTGGAAAGAGGACACTGTGATGGAGACATAACCTGAAGTAATAAATATTTAAAAAAATAAAATTAAATTAAAAATTAAAAAAAGAAAAAGAATAGCCTCCCTTCTTCTATGTCTTCTGTTTTTTAAAGTATTTATGCTTGTGTATGCCACATGCATGCATGGAAGCCAGAAGAAGGTGTCAGATGCCCTGGGTCTGGAATTACAAATGGTTTATAAAACACCTGACATGGCTATTGTCTGGGAAGCAAACTTGGGTCCACTGAAAGTGCACCAGGGCTCTGAACAGCTGAGCCATCTCTCCAGCCCTTCTTTCTAGTTTTTGGATTCCACATGAGAAAAACAAAAACAAAACCACACAAACAAGAAAATGGTTTCATATTTCTGTGTCTCATGGGAAAGAAGCTTCTTCTGTCCTCTCTGGGCAGAATCTAGATTTAAATTTCTACAAATGCATGTGTACATCCATATCCAGGACTGCTACAACTGGCTGGTAACAGTGATGTGATTGTTAATCTCAGACCATACTGTTGCTGCTTGAATCTTTGAACCAATTAAATTACTGGGTTAAATAGCAAGGGATCACAGAAAAAGATTTGCTTTGTTATTCTTTTTGCTGTGCTTGTTTGTGAGACAAGTCATCACTGATCTTGAACTCTAACTCCTGAGTTCTAGGGTTAGAGGAGTTTACCACTATACCTGGGTCAAGACTTGTGGTCTCACTTAGTATACACCTGTTTTTATCTTCTTGCTTTGGTAAGCACTGGGTAGATGTAGAGTACTTTGTCAATACTGTATAAAGTGTAGATAACAATATACCCAGTTTGATAAGCATTGAGTACATGTAGTGTACTTTGTCAGCACTGTATAAAGTGCAGATAACAATGTAACTAGTACCCAGTTTGATGGATGGAATGCTACTCTCACTTCTGAAGTCCCTTCCAATATTTTCCCCTTTCTCCTTCATCCACCTCTCATTGATGAACACCAATCTGAATTCTACACTTATCTTCTGTGGTAAGACCCAGTTATGTTATGTGAATGGTTTCGTTGTAAGCTCAGGTGTGGGTTATGGGGCTGCTTCAGTTTGTCCACAGCTGTTAACTAACTGCCTCATGCTCTAGTAGGGGCGTGGTTTAGCCAGCTGCAGAAAGTTTAATTCTTAGACTCTGGAGAGGGGTATAAATGCCAGAGTGCAGAGAGGGATGGGCAGCACTCTGAAAAAGAGGTTGCTGCTCCCCCATGCTGTTGCCCGTTCATTCTGCTGCTGTGTTTGTTGTTACTGTTTTGTTGAACTACTGAGACTGGCACTGCCCCCAAAGAACCTGCAGACCCTATCCAGCAGGAAATAGTTCAAAGAGATCTGCATCCCTTTTCCTTCTAACCTTCTTTCCCTCCCACCTAGGGTTGAGGGGTTGGAAGGAATAAGGGTTGGAAGGAAGGCAGAGGTTTAAGAACCATAAAACAGAGTGATAAAACAAAATAAAAGCCACCTACTACAATTTTTCCCCGTTTTTCCTACATAAACACATATCATACACACATTTCTATGTTCTATTAAAGTATGTACACATAGAAATGTACACAAGCCATATATATAAGTCCACAACCTGACCAGACTCTTGTAACAGGCTCTAGAAACTCTGTTTCTCCCTCGAAGCGAAAATCACTACCCAGCCTTATACCCTAATTTCCAGGAAGTCTGTTTACTACATAACGGGGTCTCCTACACAGTTGTAACAGCAGCACTCTTCCCAGCAGCAACGCACGAGTTCTGACGCACACTCTGCCTTCTACTTTACACCAGCAGCCTCTCCACAAGGCGCCTCAGTGTGGTTCTTGAGTTTTTTCCCAGTCATGTTTACTGGAAACTGTGTTTCATGTTTGGAAAATGTCTGACTAAAGCTCATGGTTGGATACTGGTCATTTCACCATTTGAACACTAAAAGTGATCTGCTGCCACAAACAATGCCTACTGGAGAACAGGCCATTGGACCGGCAGACGCACAGTAGGTGGCACCGTGGGGGGACGTGACCACTACCTGCTCCTTAATGTCCTGCAGCTGCTGCTGCAGCTTCTGCACATCTGCGTTGACATTGGTGTTGTCTTTGTCCTTCTGCAGCACTGGGATATTCCCACTTGCTAGAACAGAATTCAAGAAAAACCTTCTTAGTAATTACTGTTTTGACATCATGACATATTTTTAAACTTATAATTATTGAAAAACAAAACTGTGGGGCTGAAGATAGTTGGTGGTAGGATGCTTGCATGGCATGTGTAAGGCCCTGGGTTCTATAAACTCTACAGCAAAAGAAAGGACTGAAGGAGGCTAACACTATACCTTAGGGTCTTCTTCAAAAAAACCTCTCCACACTGAGAGACAAAAGATACAGTAGTGACATTCAAATATAATACTCATATATAATCTTCAAGAGCAAACAGATTTGTGGCTAGAGTGCGCAGTGGCTAAGAGCACACAATGCTCCTGTAGAGAACCAGAGTTTATTCTCAGCCCCCGTATCAGATGACTCACAACCACCTCTAGCTCCAGGGTGATCAATGCCTCTGGCCTGTGTGGACACCTACACATGCATACACATATACACATACATAATTTTAAAGTAATTTTTAAAGCAGAATTAGAGGAAGCCAGGCATGGTAACACATGATTACAACTGTAGCACTCATGAGACTGAAGGCAGGAGTACTGCCGTTAGGTCAAGGTCAGTCTGGGCTACATAGCAAGACCTTGTCAAAAAAAAAAAAAAAAAAAAAAAAAAAGTGGAGGTGGAGAAAGAGGTTTGCAGCAAAAGAGAACTAATTCTAATTGCTTCCTCTGGCAAGCTGACCAACATACACTCCTTTTTTCTGCTCATAGGCCCCTAGAACCATAGCAAAGTAGCTACTACAGGAATACTAACCAGTCTCTGAAATGACGGTTTAAAAAAAAATGTATCTTCCTTCCTTCCATCCTTTTGTTCTTTCTTTCTAGACAGGGTTCACATTGCCCAGACTAGCCTTGAATTCACTATGTAGCCAAGGCTGGCCATAAACTCTGGATCCTCCTACCTCCATCTCCCAAGTGTTCAGATTACAGGCAGCACCCACCATACTTGGACAACGATGATGATTACAATGATTATTTAGATAGGGTCTTACTACGGAGCTCTGGCTGGCCTGGAATTCACTATATAGAGTACGCTGGCCTTAAAACTTAGAGATCTGCCTGCCTCTGCTTCCCAGTTGTTAGGACTAAAAGCATGTATCAGAGCAGATGCAGAGACCCACAGCCAAACACTAGGCAGAGCTCAGGGAACCCCATGCAAGAGGGGGAGGAAAGATTGTAGCAGTCAGAGGGACTGAGGACACCCGAGACACCCACAGAATCAACTAAGCAGGGCTCGTAGGGCCTCACAGAGACTGAAGTGACAATCCCAGGCTCTGCATGGGTCTGACCTAGGTCCTCTGCATATATGTCACGCTTGTGCAGCTTGGTGTTCTTGTGGGCTCCTAACAGAGGGAGTGGGTGTGTCTGTGTCTCTGTCTCTTCTCTCTATTCTTTGGGGCCTTCTTCTCCTACTGGGTTGCCTCTTCCAGCCTGATGACAGCTTGTGACTAGTCTTATTGTAACCTGTTACGCCATGTTTGATTGACATCCCTGGGAAGGCTGTTCTTTTCTGAAGGGAAATGGAGAGTGGATAGAGGGGCGAGGGGTACTCAAGCAATAAGTTTACAAGCATGAGCCAACCAAGCCTGACCCTCCTTTTGTTTTGCCAAAATTTCCTTATTGTTAGCAATCTGATCTGAAAAGTTCAGAAGGCTGTGAGATAAAAGCTCTTTGATTTTACAACCTTGGACTTTTATGCCAGCTAATACCCATGCCCGGAAATGTTATTCTTCTCTATTTGAGAAAAAGACAAGAGCTTTGGGCAGAAGTTATATAGCAATGTTCTTACTCACCTGTACAAACATGTTTATAAAACCAAGAATCAAAGAAGCCATTCTCCATCACCTTTACATAAGCTCCAGGGCCTGAATCAGGGTGTCAGGCTTACATGGGAAGCTCTTCACCTGTTGAGGCAGTTCACTGACGGTGGAGGGTTGAATAGGAACGGCCCCCATAGGCTCATAGATTTGAATGCTTGGCCACCAGGGAATGACACTACTTGGCAGGGACTAGGAGGTATGGCCTTGTTGGAGAAAGTGTGTCACTGGGGAAGTGTTTTGGGGTTCCAAAAGCCTAAGGCAATCCCAGTGTCTCTTCCTGGGGCCTGTGGATCCAGACACAGAACTCTCAACTACTTCTCCAGCACCATGTCTGCCTACATACAGTAAGCTCCCACTATGATGATAACGAACTAAACCTCTGAAAGTGTAAGCCAGCCCCAATTAAGTTTCCTTTACAAGAGTTGTCATGATCGTAGTGTCTCTTCATTATAACAGAACAAACACTACCTAAGGTACTGACCCAAAAGGGAAAAAAAAAAAAAAACATTTCTATGACTGAAAAAGCAGAAGGTGGGGTTTGGAAATAAAGGCCACAGGTGAGTGCCTGCTAATCATGAACAATGACTTGATTTTACCAGCACCATGAAATACAAAGAAAAACTGGAAAGTTAATTTTCATCTTTCTACTTGTCTATGTTATATATAATTCAGCTTACTCTGTCTCTAATAATTACTATCCCATGTAATACATGCCACTTAAATGATATTGTAAACCTACTATGTGAAGGAACCAAGTTGATACATTTGTAAACTGAAAAAAATTAAATTAGAATTCATCACCTCATTCCAGATAACACTAAATTGGTCTGGTACACAGCTCATTGGAAGAGTATATGCTTAATTAATGTGACTCCCAGATAGACACACATACAGAACCACTAAATTTCATCTATAAAACACACTAAATTTCATCTATGAAACAGAAAGCAAATATTCTTTAAGCAAGAACATAATGTTCTTCATACTGCAAGTCCTCAAAAGTCTAATGTTGGCTGACAAGATTTGTTCAGTGGTAAAAATACTTGGTGCTTGCTCCTTAAGCCTAGATCCCCAGAAACCATGTAAAGGTTGAGAAGAGAATCAGTTCCACAGAGTTCTCCTCTAATTTCCACATGCATACTTACTGAGGCATGCATGTACCCACATGCACATATTACACATGCATATACACACTGTGAAAGTCCATGCACATCCCACAAACTAAATAAAATCTAGTTTTACATTTCTTATAACGAACAAAAGCGCAGAGAACCATATCCATTCCTCTGTCAGTCCAACCACATCCTTAGGTTGGACAAGGTGATAGCACAGCGTGAGGAAAGCAGAGAAGGACGGACACTCACAGACATCATCACAGGGGTCTTCTGAACTCTTCCCACCACAGCACGTGATAAAAGGCACCCTGCGCTCCACGACGGCCCGGCACTGCACACACTTTTTCATCAGGCTGGCACAGTCTGAAAATGAGTAACATTTCTTTAGCTACAACATAAATAACATGGCCTTTCTCTGCTATATTCCTGTAATTTAACCATATACTGAAGCAAACATTAAAGAAACAAACCAGATCCTAGTTATATCAAGTTAAAAAAAAATCCTATCTTATTGTCATGTTATTAACCTAAGAATGGGAACTGTGTGCTAGAACAAAGAACCTATTATGAAAACATTTTCTAACATAAGTGAATAGTGATTTTTTTTTCCAACTAAATATTTTCAAATCTTAGGGTTTATCCAGGAATGGAGTACAATTATAATTCTAATTCAAAAATCCAAAACAAAACCAATAAACAAAAAAGACCTTAAGGTTAAGAAAATAGAGAAAAATGCTGTCAACAAATTTCAGTTAATATTAGAACTGTGACCGCCATATCCAGGCTGTGAACACCTGGAAGGAGGCGGTCACAGTGGGCCCTGTCAGCACATATTCCACACACTTGCACTCAGCCCCTGAGGAAGGCTTTGCTACTTCCTCACTAGTCTTAAGTTCTAGGCTCTCATGTGGCCATTCCCGTGTTAATAGGACACAATCACTCAGCACTTCACTCACTCAGGGTTTCCTCTGCTCCCCTAAACTATGATGGCCTAATGTTAGTTTCTTAACAACATTTTCTGTAATATATGGTTTATTCTTCCCTTCTGTCACCTGCTGCAGTGTGCCAGTTACCAAGTGGCTATCTTTAATGTACTGCTTCAGGAAACTAGGAAAATGTTTCCATGAGACTATCTTTCTCATGATTAATTTTCAAAGACTGTAAGCTACATTTTAGTAGCCTTCCTCACTACAGAAAAGAAAGAGTGGGGCTGGAGAGATGGCTTGGCGGTGGTTAACAACACTGAGTGTCCTTCCTGAGGATCCAGATTCAGTCCCCAGCACCCACATGGCAGCTAACAAGAATCTGCAATTCCAGTCCCAGGGGGATCTGGCACCCTCTCCTGGCCTCCTCAAGCTCTGCATGTAAAACACCCATACGCATGGAATACAAACAAAAAAAAAAATCTCTTAAAAAAAGAAAACTATCTACACATATGTACTATTGATTGTTGATATCCCTTATATTTGAACTTCTTAATTAACTATAAAATAAAACACAGCAAGGCAACATGTCCTTTTTTATCAGCATTTACCATGTAAGTATGTTTTCAAATTTTATCAAAGCATGGAATCATAGATGTGGACAGGTTGGGTTAAATATTTCTTTTTTTTTTTTTTAAATACTTTACTTTTTTTTTCTTCAAGTTACATCTCAGTCACAAACCTTTCCCTATTTCCCCTTCCTATCCCGCCCTTCCACCCTCTTCCCCCTAGCAGCTTCCCCTTTCAGTCCAACAGATGGTTCCTTCTCTTATAACAATAAATACTATACAAAACAACAGATATAAATATGCCACATTTATGAGAGTTAAATGGCCCAGTATACCTTCCCAATGTCCAGTTTATACATATTTGGCCCCTGACTTTAACATTCTACTATCTAACCATCTCCATTAGTTTAAAGGTCTATATCTAACTCAACATTCATACTAACTTGCAACACAATTCTAATCACAACACACTGGGTATAGAATCATTATCAAGCCTGACACTAAATATTAATATAAAACCATCTCACCAAGCCGGGCAGTGGTGGCGCACGCCTTTAATCCCAGCACTCGGGAGGCAGAGGCAGGCGGATCTCTGTGAGTTCGAGGCCAGCCTGGTCTACAAAGCGAGTCCATGACAGCCAGAGCTACACAGAGAAACCCTGTCTCGAAAAAGCCAAAAATAAAAAAATAAAAAATAAAAACCATCTCACCATGTCAGCTCCTGACAGCACCCCCCCCCCAATTCTACTCCAACTAGATGAGGAGCATCGAAGAATCTCCATTTGGAGATGGCTGCATTAGTGGCAAGCTTGTCACTGGGCAAGAAAAATCCCTTGCTTCAACTGTAGACAGAACGCTGTCTGAAAAGGACAAGACTTGGAAGTAGGTAAGTTGACAGCCTCGCTCTGCCAAGACAGGGTAGGCAAGTCCTTCATAATTCCTGCTTTACAATTAATGTCTGTTGGACATACTGGGCCAAAAGTCTGAAAATAGATGCTTCAATGTTACAGAGAGAAATGAGACTGTCCAGGCAGCCAGCTGTCTGTCGTTCTTTAGTTTTGGAACCTTCTTGCCCTGCACTTCTTGTTTATTCACCCTTTTCAGGTCCCTGATGTGGATGAGAGCTAGATTGTTATAGTCTCACAGTTAAGTTTTAAGTTGTTTAGGAATTAAAAGGATTTTCTAGGTCTAAGAAGATGTTTTAAAGTTGGTAATGCAAGTTAGGATGGAAACTAAGTTACGTATAGAACTTTAAACTCATCGAGATAGATAGATAATAGAATATTATCAGTTGCCAAATACGTATGGACTGGATATTGGGAATGTATGTTATACCTTATAATTTTCATAATTGTGGCCTGTTCTTATTGTTTTGTGTTGTATTTATTGTTATAAGGAAAAGAGCCTTTTATTGGACTAAAAAGGGGAGCTGTTGGATGGAAAAAGATACACCTTACATTAAAAAACAAAACAAAACAAAAAAGCAGATAGGAGGGTGAGGGAGAAGAGGGTAGGAGGGGGGGACTGGGAGGGGGAGAAGGGAGGGGACTGTGATTGAGATGTAACTTGAAGAAATAAATAAACGCTGGGAAAAAAAGTCTCACACTTGATTATGCAACATGTGTAGTAAGCAAGCACTAACAAATCTAGTTTGAGATTTGACTTCAGTCTGGGTGCAGAATGTTTTCTTAAAGATTTAATGTATTATATACTAATCAAATAACATACCATCATAATTACATGAACTTCTTGTAAGCTGTTTAGCTATATTTTTCTAAAAATATATATCATCAGCCTCTTCAAAAAGATATCTAACCCTTCCAATGACGGTCAAGGAACTTTATACTCTTCAAGGCTCCAACACTCTGCTTAACGTCTTGTGGTGTGGGTACTGAACTAAACACTTTACCATATACTTTTTAGGAAAGGTCTGCTTACCTCAGCCCCATCATGCTCCTCAGTAAGTAAGTGGTAAAGAGCATGTTTAGAAGCTGGGCAGTGTGATGCACATATGCAATTCCTCTACTTGGCAGGCAGAAGCAGGAAGATCAAAAGCTCAAGGTTAGCCTGGGCTACATGTAAGACCCTGTCTCCAAAAAAAAAAACAACAAAAAACAAAACAGTTTAGGGCCTGGGATGTGGCTCTGAGGCAGAGTACTTGTTGAACATATAAGAGGGCATAGATCCCTAGAACCATAAATAAAAGATAAATAATAAATATATAAAACATAGAAAACCCACCTAACTACAATTGTGCTGAAGGTTAAGTTATGATACATTTAAAAAAAATTAAAATGCCTATTACACAGTTAAACGTTCAATAAAAGGTAGCTAGTACACTATAAAGCAAAAATCTTGTAAAGGTTTTTGGAAATCTTTTGGGGGTTGAATACAATATTAAGGCTCAAGAGACTGTGCACTCAACCTCACACCAGCATTACTTTAATGTACAGTAGGTAGGGGTCAACAGATCACTGCCCAAAAGCCTGTTCACATAAATGAGCTTGTATTGGAACATAGTTACATATTTTCCATGGTTGTTTTTGGATTACAATGACAACACTGGGTGGTTGGAAAGAGGTGAGTAGTTATTAGAGAAGTCGTGTGGCTTACAAAATTAAAAAGATTGAGTATTTGTTCCTGTACAGAAAGACATTTGCCAACTTCTGGTCTATAAAAGCTTACTTAAGACAGAGAGAATGTCGTTCTGTGTGTCCTTTTGACAGCTGATGATAGTCTTTATACCAAGCCTTTGCAAAAAGAAACAGTTATTGGAAGTAGACTGTTAACAGTACAAATACTTGGCCCTTTTTAGTTATCTAGTTGTGTATCAAAATGAAAAAAAAAAAAACATAAAAAAAAGCCAGCATTTGGGAATCTGTAAGATGGCCAGTGGGTAAAGATATCTGTGGCCAAGCTTGACCATCTGTGTTTGAGCCCCGGAACCTACAGGATGGAAGGAGAACCAGTTTCCTCAAGTGTCCTGACTCCCATACAGGTACCATGTTAGGAACATACACATACATACATACATACACAAGCTACAGACATGCAAACAAACAAACAAACAAACAAATTTAATCCAACATTTAAAGGGTATCTAACACCAATAAGACTGAACTACCATATAATTTGCATGCTGCTCTAGTCAGTTGTCATATTAAAAACCCATACTTGCTGACTAACCTATTTTATAACATGAAATACCATTTAAATACTTTTATTTATAATATAAAATACCATTTATTGTTTAATATCTTTTATTAAATATTTAATATCTTTTATTTATTGTTTTAACATCTTTTATTGATAAGTAACAATGAAAGAGTATTTCCAACCCAACCCTGTGAGATATAAGAGGAATATAAAAAGCAAGGTTTTGAGATAATGTGTTCAAGGGAGACTTGACAGCAGCATTTCTCAACCTGTAGATTGAGACCCTTTGGAGTTGAACAATCCTTTCACAGAGGTCACACTGCACTTCATAACAGTAGCAGATTACAATTATGAAAAAGTAGTGAAAATAATTTTATGGTTGGTGTCACCACAACATGAGGAACTGTATTAAAGGGTCACAGCATTAGGAAAGTTGAAAACCAATTATTTAAACCATCTTGAAAAGTTTAATACTGTCCCCCAAAGAACAGACTTCTTAAACTTCTCCTAACCTGACAGCTAGCAGAACAAAGTTGCAGCCCCAAACAACACACGCTGTTAGAGCCTGAGCAAGCAGGCAAGTACACAGGCAAGGCAAGGCTAACTCAGATGAAGAATGAAGGTACACTGGCACATACCAATGTTATATGCAAAAAAAAGATGCACTAGATGGTCTAACAATTTTAGAAATAAATTTCCATTGTGTGTGTGAAAGAGATAAATCCTTTGTAGGAATACAAAGAAAAAATAAAAAAAAATTTAAAAATTAACGTCTACCCTGATAGAACACAGAATTTCAGTGGTCAAATTGTTCAGCATAGTCTAGTGCTCACAAGCAGAGACCAAAAATGGTACTAAATGCTTGTCCAGCTTTTCTGTATGTGGGCTACAAAACAAACAAAGATAAAAGATGCAATTTTTTACTTCTATTTTTATGATGTCACTCAGGAGGTTTCCAATAGGCTACTTACTCTCACAAGCACACATGTGCCCACAAGGTTGAAAAAGAACAGCCGCCTTCTTGTCAGAGCACACCACACATTCTTCAATCTACAGCAAGAAAAAGTAGAGTGAACAACTGCAGAGAAACCGCGGACCCCAGCAGCGTCCACTGCATGTTGCTGCCCTGCACAGAAACCCCTGTTGTCTGCTCCCGGCTGCATCTTCTCATCGTTAGGTACTCTAGCTTAACAGGCACTGCTCCTGCATGCCTCTCCCTGCCTGACACCAGGAGCTGTATAAAGATTCCATTTCATCTGAGCTCAGGGACCAGGAGCTAAACGTTTACAAGTATTAAAGCAAATTGACTGTGAGAAGACTAACAACAACAAAATCCTACCCAGATTAGTCAAACTGCTAATTAAAAGTTCAAGAGGGAACCTTTGTGTTCCCGCCATCAGGGGATTCTTTATCAAAGTCCCCCTTGTAGTGCCTGGTCAACTCTCCTGCTGCCTGGAGTCGGGAGCTATTGGCTCAGTCCTCGCTGCCTCCCATCTCGAAATCCTTAAGTCTTCTACAACTTCCTCCTAATTGCCATTTGAGCTCATTCACCATGTATAATTGTCATCCTGCATTGTGACAACCCTACCTCTGGCTCCCTTTTCCTTCTAGGTCATACCATTGCCCTTAGGTTCATATTTGCTTTCCAAGTAGTCCACCTTCTCCTAGCACAGCCACGTGTAACTGTTGTTTATTTAGTATTATTGTCCAGAAACGACCACCTCTGACCCATGACATCACCAATCACGCTATGCTCTTGCTTGCTTTCAAGTATGTGTGCTCTCCCAGCCTATGCCTCAGCAGTGCACATGGCGTTTGCATACTTGGCATACTATTTTAATGCAGTCAAACCTGCTTGGTCTCTGATACTCTTGAATTCAAAAACTACCACCAATGCTAATAAATTACCTAATATTATTTGTAAGGGTTTAAAACAATAGAGCAAATTGATCTAACAATCACTTGTCTACTCTTTCTACTATTTAAAAGTCTTTCTAAGCACAAAATTTCCCCTTCTGGATCATTTCTTCAAGTTATACTCTCAAGAGAGGAACAAGTGAATCAACGCATTTTGTGAATTTGAGTAGAGGATGACCTCCCAGCCCTAGTAATGCTAACAAAGCAAACACTTCCCACTGTGATTGCTAGCACTCAAAAAAATTTTTTTTAATTTAACAAAAAGTTTGTATTAATTTTTAATGCATTTATAATTTCTTAATTACTGAAGAATTCAAATGATTCATCTAAAAACACCCTTTCCTCTAAATACTAGTTGTAGGATTTTTCTTTATTAAGACTGTTGACCACTTGGGGTCACTATTGCCTTATGGTCACAAACTGCTAATAACAGCAAATCTCTTGAGTTGGTTAGACTTGTCTGTTTTTTTAATTTTCCACAGATTTGAAAACTCCATAGAATATAAAGTGGAATTCAATTTATCTAAGTTCTAAAAGGCTTTGTGAGAAAAGCAGTAACTATTTTTAAGTACTATACTGTAGATATAAAAACAGGAAATATAAACTAAGAAAATTAAGTTAAAAACCATGTAGTTTCAAATTCTGATAATAATGAACATAGCAAGGTACATCGGTAAGATTAGACTACAAATCAATTTTGAAACTGTGAATTGATCTCTTTAAATGCATAAATTATGCATTACGATATGTAACTTATTCATAAGAGCAAAGTGAAATCTATCACATAGCCGAGCAGGAGTCAAGGTCTCACAGAAGCCCACACACAACAAGCAGCACATCTCAGGCTCATGCATTGTTACCTTTGTCCTGGACTGAACCTGTTCTTTACAGATGAGGCATTTCTTGACACGTGGAGAGCACAAAGAACAAGTTGCGATGTGTCCACATGGACCAAAAAGAGTATCTCTCTTCATGTCTGAGCACACCATACACTCCTCTAAGGTTTCAGAATCATTGCTAATCATAGAAGGACTCCGAGAACCCACTTGACCACTAAAAAAGAAAGTATTTCAAATAAGCCTATCCGAATATTCTAAACAAGTTTATTATTTTTTAACATCAAGTGTCATTAGTACACATAAAAACATATATTAAAAATCAAATGTAAACAACTATGTAAAATCTTTTTTCTATTTATTTTTTTATTTATAATTGTTCATTTTCACACATTTACTGCTCAAAAAGCATAGACCAAAAAGGTACTAAATGGTCATTTTTTTCCTATCTATAAAACCTCTCTGTATTTTCACATTCTTCTAGTACCAGTCAGTCTTCATATTAAATTAATATACAATGAAAAAGGATGAATTTCTAATAAAGAGTTAAAAACACTAGCAAAAACTAGTTAATAATCCAGGTGAAGTGGCAAATGCCTTTAATCCCAGCACTTGGGAAGCAGAGGCAGGCAGCTCTCTGAGTTCAAGAACAGCCTGGTCTACAGAATAAGTTCAAGGGTAGTCAAAGAGTACTCTGTTTCAAAATAAACAAACAAAAAAGTAATGTAAGGGAAATTTAATTCAGAACATGTTCTAGCTACATAGAAACAGCAGAAGAGGCAGCAGGAATGAAGCAGAATCCTAAGTAGCACTATATTAATTAAAAACCCCCACGAGGGTTCACACAAAATGAAAAACTAGAGACAGACACTTCAGATGCTGTTCTGAAATTCCATTGAGTGTGACGTTCAGAAGGGTAAAATTCTACTACAGAAAAGTAGACTGTATCTGAAAAATATGCAGAAATAGGCAGGAAATGCATGTGGGTATAACTATTAGAGCTATGAAAAGTTACAGGTTTCAGGAACTTACGAATGCACCTTCCACTATAAGACCCCACAGTTCAAGGTCATTATGACAATGAGTGACTTGTATCTATTTAAGATACATTTTGTATTTCTATAATAGAATGTTATGTTCCTTAAAGATATACTTTTAAAATATATACATTAAGAATAAAATTAAAATATATGCATTAAAATACTTATGTTGAGCTGGAGAGTTACCTTGAGCTCCTACTTAAATTATTTATACTAAAAGAGAGCTGGAGGGATGTCTCAGTGGCTAAGAGAATGTACTGCTCTTTCAGGGGATCCAAGTTCAGTTCCCAGCATCCCCAATGGATGCTTTACAATCTCCCATAATTCCAGCTCCAAGAGGGAACTGAAACCTCCTGCCTCCACAGACAGACACATAATAAAAAATAATTAAATGAATCTTTAAAATATACTCTCAATATATATACTTTCTCTCTCTCACACACATATAAACACACACACACACACACACACACACACACCTCGCTCTCTTTTTATTATTGTATTCTTACCTATCACAAGTTCTGTTCATGAAATCCAAAGAATGCCATTTCATCATTACATAGACTTTTTTGTTGTTGCTCTTGTTGTGAGCATCCCTGTTATGTCCTAAAACTTGCTCTGTAGACCAGAACCTGCCTCTGCCTCCTGAATGCTGTCATTAAAAGTGTGTGCCACCACAACCTGGCTGTTACTTTTTTTGTGTTTGTTTTTTTGAGACAGGGTTTCTTACTCAATTTGTAGACGAGATTGGCCTCGAACTCACAGAGATCTGCCTGCCTCTGCTTCCCAAGTGCTGGGACTAAAGGTGTGTGCCACCACACCTGGCCTACATAGGAATTTTAAGAGGTGAGAAAATAAAGTAAAAGGACAGCTACCAATACAGTGATAAGAGGTATAAAGATCAACAATATTTTCATAGCATTGTTTGGATCAAAAAAGATACGTGTACATTTTTGTATGTTTATCTTAGTAAAAAAATATTTATACCAGAGGCTTTTTGGGTTGTTTGTTTGTTTGTTTGTTTTATGTACATTAGTGTTCTGACTGCATGTATGTCTGTGTGAGGATGTCAGGTCCACCAGTACAGGAACTACAGACAGTTGTGAGCTACCATGTGGTTGCTGGGAATTGAACTCACGACTTCTACTACAGACAGTTGTGAGCTACCATGTGGTTGCTGGGAATTGAACTCACGACTTCTGGAAGAGCAACCAGTGCTTAACCGCTGAGTCATCTCTCCAGCTCCTACACCAGAAGTTTTAATTAATTACCACCACACTTTATGTCAGAAAAATAGAAATATGTGAAATGATCACACTTAGGGAAAATGCCAATTTACTGGTTGGCTCATTTGTTCATTCTTTTAACCCTTTATTGCTAATAACTGTCTTTAAGGTCTTGGTGGAAGGTGCTAGAATTATCAGAAACTTTCTATGAGATCTACTCTGTTCATAGAGAGTAAACTACCCTTCACAAGAAACTAGTTTAACATTAATAAAAGCATTTTCACTACAAAGGCTTTTCCTTATAAATTCCCAGAGTACGAAGGATTTCCTAGATCAAACTAGTTTGGAAAAGTTACCTTTTTTTGGTTGGGGGGCGGGGGGTCCAAAACAGGATTTCTCTGTGTAGCCCTGGCTGTCCTGGACTCACTCTGTAGAGCAGGCTGGCCTTGAACTCACAGAGATACGCCTCCTCTACCTCCCGAGTGCTGGGATTAAAGGTATGTGCCACCATGCCCTGCCTAGAAAATTTTCTTAAGCTTTTCATGCATACAGTAGTATACATAATGTGGAGAATATAACATGAAAATGAGACATACTACATAGACAAAATGTCTCCAAGGAAGGAAGTGGCAGCACAAAGGTCCAAGAATGCCAAAGATCAAGATACCTCCAAGTACCAGGTCCTCCCTTATGGAGCTGCACAGCACCTTATGAATAGAACATTAAATAATATGATGACAAAAACCACAAACCTGACTTTTTCCTTATGACACTTTGCCAGTGCTTTGCAGAGACTTGGGTCAGGACAGAGATCAAGTGGTGATTGGCCCTTCTTATTTCGAATGCTGAGGTCGGCACCATTGGCTGCCAAGAAGCATGCAATAGAAGCTGCACTCTTTTTCTCGGCCCCCCTGAGTACCAAGTCCCATTATCAACTGAAATCAAATGAAAAGTGTCATGATTTTCCCATACGGAAATATGCCATCTTAAGACAACACTTCACAAACATTTTGGCCTCAGATTCATTTACACTTTTTAAAATGATAATAAAATTCTTTTGAAAGTGTAAAGGCTTAAACTTGTCAGACAATTAAAAGATTTTGAGGACTTCCATTGCCTGATTTCAACATGAGCAAATGTTGAGTCATAAAACTAGAAGACATTTGAGCAGGCATCCCATTGAACATGGACCAAAAGAACAAAATGAAGTATGTAAAAGGACACGTCCAGATAGATAGCAAACTCATCTTGGATAAAGGCAGCGGGCACTCAAATAGAAAAAGACACAGCTCAACAAATGGTGCAGGGACAGCTGACCATCTATCAGTGACAAACGAACTTCAGTCTATGCCATACTCTATATATGAGATGGTCAGATAGTAGAATGTTAAAGTCAGGTGCCAAATACATATGGACTGGACATTGGGAATGTATGCTATGCCATATAACTCTCAGAATTGTGGCCTATTTATTTCTGTTGTTTTGTATTGTATTTATTGTTATAAGAGAAAGAACCATTTGTTGGACTGTTGGGGGGAAAAGATATACCTTAAACTTAAAAGGGGGGGGAAGTAGATGGGGGGTTAAGGGGAAAGAGGGTGGGAGGGGAGTGGGGAGGGGATTGTGATTGAGATGTAACTTGAAGAAATGAAAAATAAATTATTAAAAATGTTCACTTAAACATAGTATCTCAACTTTATAAGCTTCTATAGCGTAAAGCAAGAAGTCGGAGTGACCCCTTGCCAAAGATTTCTGAGGACAAATAAAGCATACATAATAAAAGAAAAAAATTGATTATATTTCCTCAAAATTAAAATATTTTGTGCTTTTAAGAACATTGTTGCAGCCGGGCGGTGGTGGCGCACGCCTTTAATCCCAGCACTTGCGAGGCAGAGGCAGGTGGATCTTTGCGAGTTCGAGGCCAGCCTGGTCTACAAAGTGAGTCCAGGACAGCCAGGGTTACACAGAGAAACCCTGTCTCGAAAAACCAAAAAAAAAAAAAAAAAAAAAAAAAGAACATTGTTGCTGGCTGTGGTGGTGCACACCTTGAATCCCAGCACTTGGGAGGCAGAGGCAGGCAGATCTCTGTGAGTTCAAGGCTAGCCTGGTCTACAATGAGAGTCCAGGAAGGACAGCCAGGGCTGTTACAAAGAGAAACCCTGTCTCAAAAAACCAAAAAAAAAGGGGGGGTGGGGGTGTGGAGGGGAAAAAGAAAAGGAGCATTGTCAAAAACTGGCATGGTGGCTCACACTTGTAATCCCAGCCACTCAAAGGTCAAGGAAGGAGGACCAAGAGTTTGAGAACAATTGGACAAGACAGTGAGTCCTCATCACAAACCACTACTGTCAAAGGAAGGGAAAGAATCACACATGTGCAACACAATCACTTCTTGCCATCCCAGGGCACTGCTGACAAGGAGGATATCACCAGACTAATTTCAGCCTTCAGAAGCTTCTTGGGGGAAGCACTAGATCAAATGGAGCCCCATCTCTTACAGCTTTCTAAGAATGAAAACCAGCTTTTGGAGTAGGTAAAAAGGATCCAGTATCCATTCTGGACCTCATTTACTCAGGAAGACAGAAGGTGCAGACACAGCACACCAGCCATGACACATACAATGTCTACATGCACTTCTGTATTTTCTGTGTACTTGGAAGATACAGCATCTCCAGTGCCTGGAAACTATAGGATGTGTAACTGTCCAGGGAGCTACTGTTGCTTTGTTTATTTGAGATAAGGTGTTGCTCTAGCGTAGGCTAGCTTGGAACTCACTATACAGCACAGTCTAACCTCCTAAGTGGGGGATTACAGTCATGAGTGTTTGCACACATTAATTCTTGAAAAATATCATTGAATAGTCTTGATTAAGAGACCATTTCTATCCAAAAACACAGCATAAAAATTATGTTCATTCCTATTTAAAAAAGCACCACCCTATCATTTGTTACTTTCCACTACCATCCCCAAAAGGAAGAGGAGGCGGCTGTGGCAACAACAATGGCAGCAGTAACACAAGCCACAGACCAGGCAAAGGTATGTACATATCACATCCTTGATATGATCTTGTTCTCATATCGCATAAACAATTACTGAAATAATTAGAAGAAAGCAAAAGACCTGGGAAGTGGGAGAGTGCTTGTCTAGTATGCATGAGGCCTTGGAATCAATTCCTAACACCTCAGAATATAAAACCAAAAGAAAACGAAGAATTCAAAACTTTTAATGAAAAAAGATTTGAGCAAATAGCTTATCAAATACATGGGGATTGATAAAATGAAAATCTGGCCAAAATAAACAGGCATGAGGGATTTCAAGTTACAACCGTAACAGATACTCACTTCACCCTGTTATCAAGAAGCAAACAACTTTAGATAAGATGAAGAACAAATGCACTTCATGGTGACCAGCAGTACTATTAAAGTTCGAAGCCCAAGCACATCTCTGACAAGCAGCAAATATATGACGTGCCTCCACTGCAGTGAGGGAGCATTATCTTTACTCACTGTGTTTTTTGATGGTTCCCAGGCAGCATCTACCTTGCCCACATCTTGCATGTCCTGTAGCTGGCGAAGTTGAGACAAAGTGTGATGCCTCAGCGCTTCATGAAGAGGTGTATCTCCATCCTTATCCTGAATGTCTAGTTTAGCACCTGCACGGACCAAAAGCTGAGAAAGAAAGATGCCTCATTTGGATAGTTCCACACCTAGAAGAAACTGCAGCCTATCTACAGTAACAGTGAACACTCTGGACCTATTTGAAATTTCAAATAACAATAAATGTAAAACACTGTTTGCTAAAATCTACTTTGCAAAATGAGTTTTTGACTATTTCATTATGTGACTTGGGCAGTAAGTTTCCCTTAGATTGTCCTTATGGTGTTTGAACAATCTTAGTCCTTTTTACAAAAACCAAAGAGTTCTAAATAATAGCATCCACAGAAACTAATCTCACTGTACAGTCTTATTTGTCTTGGCAAACCATATTTTTTGGGTCATTTTTGTTCTAAAAAGTTATATAAAATATAATTCTAGAACATATATCTTGGAAAGTATCAGAACTACCTGAAAGTCTTGCTAAATCACAAATTTACCTACCTTTGGTGGTTAATTTTCACTGTCAACTTGTCTGGATTTGGAACCACCTAGGAGACACACCACTGGATGGGTGTGTCTTTGAGGAAGTTTCTAGAGAAGTGTTACTAAGGACAGACCCACACCGAATGTGTATGGCCCAGTACAATGGTCTAGAATACTACTTCAAATAAAAAGGGAAGAGGAGAAAGTAAGCTAAGCATCAGCATTCAACTCTCTCTTCTTCCTGACTAGGGACAGGCTGCGATCAATTGCCTCATGCTCCTTTTGCCGTGACTTCCCATCATAACAGACTGAATCACCTCACACTGTGAGCCAGAAAAAACCTTCCTTCCTTCAGTTGCTTTTGTCAGGCGTTCTGTCCCAGCAGAGACAAGCAGCTGATAAACAAAAAAGAAACAACAACAACAAAAAAAAAACAAAACAAACAAAAAACCTTCCCAGGCTCTAGTTCTGCTGTTTTGAAGCAGAATGCAAGAATGAACTTTCCTGTCACATTTCCAGATGACACTGTAGCAGCTATTTTAGTCTCCAAACTTTTAAGAGTCACCGCGCAGTAAAAATATTTAAAGCAATGCTTTTTTTTCAGGTATTTTGTTTGAAATCACCAGATTAGTAACTATATAGTTCAATTTTCAATTTGCAACAAAGTTCCCAGACAACACCTTTAGTTTACTATCAACTACACACATTAAGAGGAATGTAATTATTGAAATTAATTGTTACTTTAAATTTTTCTCATTTAACATTATGAGAATTTAGGAATCTGAGAATAAGATGAAGACTTTGAACTAGATATTAACTCATTACCCAAAAGACACAAAATAAAGTTATAAGTTCCATAGACTATGTCATTTTGAGAAGTGGAAAACACTGTATCATTTCAACTTCCACAAGGCTCTAACCCCAGTACAGTTAAAGCTAGGGTAAGCTAACAGTGAGGAGGATACTTTACCCTGACGATCTGGGTATGCTGCCGTTCAACAGCAAGGTGTAGGGCCGTTTGTTGGTTCACATTCTGGATATCCAAGTTTGCATTTCCCTAACAATGAACAGATTGTAAATGGTTACATCTGGGCAACAGTGAAACACATGTGAACTGTTAGCTATTTAGAAGGCATGTGTAGCTCAGCTGAGCACTGTTTCCTCCTGGGAAGCTGCCGGGACACAGTTCTCACACAGATACTGAAAACTGGATGGACAAACATACCTACAAAGTTAATGTAAAAGTGTTTCCTTTACAGTGACCACTGCAAATCAGCTCAAGGACAAAGTACAGTATGGAGATGAGCACTATTCTCTTTCAATACGCCCTGACAGTGACACCTGTAACTGTAAGAACCTTCTGTTGCACAACTGAGCACTTCCTTACTCATGAAGAGAAGGTGGTCTGAGTAGCTATGAAGTCAGTATATGTGGAGAGCAACGAGCCAAGCTGACGGACTCAGAAAACAGCTGATACACACATAAGGGAAAGGGGCTGAGGATAAAATTACCGATTTCGGAGTTAAGGCACTTTGTCTTAAGCGCTGCCACTTACAAGCCATGTGAACTTTTGGAAGCATTTCACCATTTAGCCCCTTCTTGAGTTCCACGATGGTGTGACAGGGTAACTGATTTCACAGGGCTTATGTAAAGATTAAGAAATATAGCACAGAATTTGCTTAGCATAATGCCTGGCATAACAAATCAAAATCAAGAACAGAGTCAAAGCTTCCAAAGAAACACCTTAAACTGGTAGGTCAAACCAGTCTAATCACAACTCTGACAGTCACCTGTGCCCTTGCTTGGATTGCTGGCCACAGTTATGCCATACTCTGGAAGACAGGCCTTTCTGGTTTGCTTTTATTATGTTTCTTTGACTGGTCATGAGGTACCTGATTCTCAGATCATCTTGTTATGCCTATTTAAATGTGAACACTGGGGAGATTATAAGCCAGTGTTAGAGGCTGGCAAGACGCAGCCAAGTCTCATGTCCTGAGTTGATCTCCAAAAGTCTCCATGATAGAAGCACGAAATAATTTCTTGAGGACTGTCTTTTGGCCTCTGTATACGCACCATGGTGTGAACCCAGATAAGGGGTTGGGGTGGAGAGCCAGTGTTAGTCAGGAAGAGCAGTGCACACCTGCAATTCCAGCACACGGAGGCTGAGGCAGGACACTGAGTTTTAGCTAAGCTGGGGCTACTTAGCAAGACTATTTCATGCAAAGAAACAAAAATAACCAATGTCAAAAAGGTAGAGAATACATTGAATTAATTTTCATCATTGTGGGGGTTTTACTGCAGCCTATTAACACTTGGTGAAATAAATTAAACAATTAGAATGTTCTAAATTCATTAAAACATAACTGCCTCTCCTACCTGATGTACCAACAGTTCAGCCACTTCCACATGATTATTCAGGGCAGCCAGATGCAAGGCAGTATAACCATCATCTTTCTTTTCATCTACAATCCATGGTCTTGGTAATTTTGAGAGTAAAACACGCATTGCACTGAAAGGAAAATTCACATTGTCTTACATTTGCATAATATGATCTTTGTTTTATTTAAAAAATATTCAAAAGAAACCCTGCAATCAAAATAAAGATATTTAAAACAAAAACAGAAAATCACATCCCTACAGATAGGCAGAAATTATTGCTATAATTCTCCACTGTTTAGCTTTGTGATATTTTCAGAGCTAAACAAACTATCAGCATTTGAAGAATAGAGCCAGCCCAGAACGTGAGTACTACCACCCAGGAAAGCTACTGTGAGAGGGAAAACTCCAAGGAGGAAAGGACAGTCTGGCCTTAGGAAACCTACAT
This sequence comes from Lophiomys imhausi, assembly GCA_907164525.1. Classification (NCBI taxonomy): domain Eukaryota; kingdom Metazoa; phylum Chordata; class Mammalia; order Rodentia; family Muridae; genus Lophiomys; species Lophiomys imhausi. The sequence continues at coordinate 1,383,300 of CAJQZJ010032507.1, read as the reverse complement.
GATCCACCTTCAGTAGTTTCTACCCATAAAAGAAATAACAAGTAACAGCAGGTAATAAGGGCAAGAAAGTAGGCAAACAGTGATTAGGCATCCTTGGTAGCTTATTTGGAGTAGCCAAATTAGAATCTGATATATGTTTAATTAGTGCTAAAATTCAGTTTGGGTCATAATTCATCAAGTGGCAATTATAACTCAGTATTTACACTTTTTAAATTAACATTTTTAAAGCCAAAAAAAAGTCAGAGACCCAAAAGAACAGAGTAAGGTTTAAAAGTCACAGAGACCCAGGAAACCAAATTAATAAGAAATGGGTACTTCTTAAAAAAAAAAATAGCTGAGCATACCTCCAAAGTGAAAGAGTAAAATCAGTGGTACCAAAAATATTTTATATGGAAAACTCAAGGAGGTATCACCCTCTAATTTCTAAAGTGACAGGATCTCAAAGGACTAGGATTACAAAAGTCTTTGATGGCACAGTTTTATGAATCCCATGCAGGAAGTTCAAAGAGTCTAAGAACAGGCTTTGAGGGAGCAGGTGAGGTGGCTCAAAAGTGCTTTGGGGCCTAGCCTGACTGCCTGAGTTTGACTCCAGGGACTCACAAAGCAGAAAGAGAGAACCCACTCCTATATATAAGTTGTGCTCTGACCCCAACATGTACATCATGGAATATCCATGCACATGTGTGAACACACACACACACACTAAATAAACATCTATCCATCCATATGTATATCCATAAATGCTTTTTAAAAAAGACTTATTTATTTATTTTTTATGTATATGAGTGCTCTATCTGCATGTACACCAGCATTCCAGAAGAGGGCATCAGATCACATTATAAATGGTTATGAGCCACCATGTGGTTGCTGGGAATTGAACTCAGGACCTCTGGAAGAGTAGCCAGTGCTCTTAACCTCTGAGCCATCTCTCCAGCCCCCATAAATGCTTTTGAAAATTAGGCTTTGGAGCCAGGCGTGATGGCTCACACCTTTAAACCCAGCACTCAGGAGGCAGAGGCAGGCAGATCTCTGTGAGTTCAAGGCCAGTCTCTTCTACATAAGCGAGTCCAGAACAGACAGAGCTCTTTCACACAGAGAAACAAACAGCTATGAGGCAACAGAACCAAAGTTCAGAATCACTGTAAGCTACATAGTCAAGACTATACAAGATCTCATCTCAAGAAAACAAACAAATAGCAGCTAGGGATGTGATTCAGTTACCTAGCCCTTCTCCAGGAGCACGCAACCCTAGAGGAGCAGCACACACCTGCACTGACATTCAGGAAGGAGGGGGAGGAAGGCCAGAGTTCAAACGCATTCTCACCTGCACAGCCAGTTCAAAGCCACCCTGAGCTACATGAGACACCGTCTCAAAAAGAAACAAATGCTAAAATCCAGTGTTAACATGACTGACTTAAACCAAAGCTGTGCGACACTGAGAAGAACGACAATGATGGAGAGGATTTAATCTTAAATCTTTGTTTTCCCTAGCTTGTAATGATCAGATGACTTTGACTGATAAGTTAAAACATCCCAGACAAGTTACAAGTTATTTGGAGAAGGGCTAAGGCCAAAGAAGAATGCCACGGAAGACAGTTATCTTCTTGCAGTATAATCTACGTAGTACCACCTGACTACATATATAGTTCAATTAACAACTCTTAAAAATCAAGCACCAAGACAGTATTTGGAATTCATCATCTTTGTTCTCCTCACAATGCTACAGAGTAAGAAACTATCTGTGCAGTTAAAATTCAAAAGAAAAAAGATTATTTACACCAAGTGTCTCATTTTAAATAGCTAGAATTACAGTACTAGCAAAGTATTTTTATTTTAAATTTTATTTTATGTGTATGAGGATTCGTGTGTCCTAGTACCCACAGAGCTCAGAAGAGGGCTTCAGAGTCCCTGGAATTGGAGATGGTTGTAAAAAAGCCTCCATCTTGGTGCTAGGAACCAAGCCTGTGCAAAAGCAGCTACTGCTTACGTGGCACCTCTAATGGATACTTTAAATGGAAATAGTCGTTTCTGACTTCCTACAGAGATTGTTATACTAGCACATAACATGAAGAAATCAACAGTTACGTCGTAAACTATGAATGCAGACAACACAGAAAGACTTTTGGAAGACATGCAGAAATCAAATTGGGCTAAAGATTAAGCTATCAGAATGGAATTGCAGTAAGAAAAGATAAAAATTATATCTCTGGAAAATTATAGTCTTTATTAACTACAACAATAAATAGAGAGGGGCAGGGATGGCTTGATGGTTAAGAGTAACTGCTGCTCTTCCAGAGGCTCTGAGTTCAATTCCCAGCACCCACACAGCAGCTAACAAATGTCTGTAACCCCAGTTCTAGGGGATCTGACCCTCACACAGACACACATGCAGGCAAAACACCAATGCACATAAAATAAAAATAAAACATTCAAAAAATTTATAAAAAAATAAAGAGGAATTTCAGAATACATTGACTGTTACTCCTGGGGCAGCATCTGTAACATCTCTGCTCTTCAAAAGCTAAACTATCATTTTTAAAAGAGGAACAAATAGCTCGTGAGTCAGGCACTTGGTGAGTGAGCCACACTGCCGATCTCAGCACCTGGGCGGATGAGGCAAGAGGGCCTCCCATGAGTTCAAGGTCCTGCTAGTCAGTGACCATCCTTTGCAGACGGCCCCAGCTGTGTGTAGACCAGCCTGTGCATAACCTTAACCTTCCTGCTTCGCCCTCCACGGTGCTGAACTATAGGCCATGCCACATTACCCAACACATGCCTCTTTCCCCTTCTTCCCTACAATACATTTCTCCTAGATTCTTCATTTTCATTACTCTCTTTTGACAGTTAGCCTGCTATCCTAGTCCAAAACCTAGGAATTATTCCATACAGAAGACATTAACATTGTTCTGCTGATTTTCCTGTTTAAATCTACAACTATTGTGCTCAGTTGCCCAACATTCTTTAGGCAACTGGTTCTCAACCTGTGGGCTGCCACCCCTGTGGGGGTTGAACAACTCTTTCACAGGGGTTGCCTGAGATCAACAGAAAGAAAACAAAGATATTTATTTATATTATGATTCATACCAGGAACAAAACTACATTTATGAAGTAGTGAGGAAAATAACTTTGTGGTTGGGGGTCAGCACAACATGAGTAACTGTATTAAGGGCTGTAGCATTAGGAAAGCCAAGAGTCACTGCTCTAGATAATGACAGGTCACCCTTATCATTCCTCTGCATAGTTCCCCAACCTGGTCCCCTCAACTCTGCAACACACAAACGTGATCATTTCATAATTTTCACAAATTTAAGATTAACCCTTATCTAAAGTAGGATGTTTTAAAAAATTAAATCTTAAAAAAAAAAAAAGTCAAAAGCTGGGTGTGGTGTGGTGTACCTAAAGTCCCAGGACTTGGGAGATAGAGGTCAAAGGACCTAGAGTTTAAGGTCAGCCTCAATTACATTTTGAGTACCAGGCCAGGGCCAGTCTGGGCTATATGAGAACCTGATTCTAAAACAATATATATATATATATATATATATATATATATATATATATACACACACACACACACACACACACACACACACATATACATATCCTATCTTCATATGCTTTTAAGAAAACATGAAACAATATTAAATGTTTTGTTGAAATCAATTATTGCAAAATAAGCACCTGGTTTGCTGGTGTTAACCTGTAAAGAAAAGTTACACTCAGCATTTCAAAAGGAGGCAGAAAGGGTGTGAAACCCAGAGGACAGACTGTGTCCCCTAGAAATGTCAAGGGTCTTAGCAACAGATATGCTGGTGTGTACGGAGCGAAGCTCACCCCAAAACAGCAGGCTACTAAGGGTGTTGAGAAAAAAGGGAGAAACAGTATTCCTCAGGGAAGAGCACACCAACTGGTTATCCAATACCAAATGGTCAGCCTTATATACACAGACATACAAATGACATTATACAGACTGAGCAGGCTCCATTTACGTATTTAGAAATACACACACACACACACACACACACACACGTAAAGAAAAGAGGTCATGAATTTGAAGGAAAACAGTAGGTGGGTATATACACATGGAAGGGTTTGGAGGGAGGAAAGGGAAAATACTATAATCTCCAAAACTAATTAAACAATTAAGTATAAAAAGAAATGTTTGCAGACAGATCACAGTCAAAACTAATGAAAGTTGACCATGGTGACCCAAGTCTATAATCCTAGCACTTAGGAGGCTGAAGCAACAGGATTGTGAATTCAAGGTAAGCTAGGGCTAAAGAAAGACCCTGTCCCTTAAAAATTACAATTTTTTAAAAAAGAGTACAAACTTAGTAACTATCAAGGAGCCGGCGGTAGGTAGGTGAATTGCTTGTCTGGGGTGTGGGGAAGGGTGGGCCTTGCACATGCTTGGCCACTAAGCTATACTCCTAGCTCTCTATGCTTTAAAATATTTATTTTTATTTAATGCTTTTTTTCCCCTGCTCTGAATACCACATTATACCTGTCCTATCCCCAAAGGTCCCCATTGAACTGTGACAGTTTTTCACTTTTCTTTGTCTTTGGTGAAGCTGAGAAGCTAAGGTGTACTAACTAGATAGATCTGGAGAACTCTGTTCACCTGGAATCTTGCCAATGTTTTCTCATGATCACTGGGGGGATATGGGACCTTGGTAGAAAGACTACATAGGCAGGGTCTTTCATCACTTTTAACCTACTGTCCACATGACTTACCCACTCCTGATGCTGACCCTTGACACTTGGATGGAGAAGTGTGTGTCCTAGCTCTCTGTTGGATGTTGTCTCTGCTCTTTCTACACTACCCTCTTTACAAGTCACTGCCTGGCCCACCCTCAAGGGGTGCAAAGCCATGTGCCCTATTTCAGAGAAGCATCTACACAGGTTAACTGGCATATTCAACAACTGTGGGGGATTCAGGATTACTTCTGTTAAGATCTTTCTCTCTCTTCAGATTCAGATACATAATTTTTTAATGATTTACTTTATGTACATTGGTATTTTGCCCGCATGTATGTCTATGTGAGGGTGTTGGATCTCCTGGAACTGGGGTTACAGGCAGTTGTGAGTTACCACCTGGGTGCTGGGAATTGAACCCAGGCTCTTTAGAAGAACAGCCAATGTTCTTAAAGGCGGAATCATCTCTCCAATCCCCAAGATCTCAACCAGAAACTTATCAACCCCTTCAAAACAACACATGATCCTGAAAAGAGAAACCAACTTTGGGTCCAGCCTGCAAGGTAAGCTCGGGGGGAAAATAAAGGACATAAAAATAAAAATAAATCCTGGTCCCCTCACCACCATCCACTGAGACTAGATCAGAGCAATCTACTACCCTCTTCTTTATGCAGAACAGGCAATTTTAGGAACACACCACAGAAACTGGGAGGGCCACTACAGGTTCTTCTCTGCAGCACGCTCAGCTCTTATGAGGAGAGCTTACTGCCATATGCTACAAGCACTGAGGGCCATGAGGTTACACAAAAGATGCGGTCACTAGCTCATTAAGTTAGTTAATTTCTTTGTGTCAAGCCAACAGACTGTTAACTGCAATCTCTAAGATTTGGTGTTGTTTTTCTCAATAGGAACAAACTCTTTTGCCTCTCAACTAGTTTCTTTCCAGCAGGTTAAGGACACGGATGCTTCATAGATAAGATCTTACTACCAGATAAGCAGGCATTTGTAAATAGTGCCAAAGAAGCATTAAGTCCCAGAACAACTAACAGTGGTGCCAACCTAATCCCTGACACATGGCAGTGTTCAGACATTTGCTGAATGACGAACAAACGAGTTCCAGGAAGCAGAGGGGACAGGCAGCTGTCTAACTGTTATGTAGTGCTCAGATGGCACTAGGTCAATTTCTAGGGCCTTCCGTGCTATTCCTAATGTCTTTCTTGCGCAAGAGAGAAAACATTTTCTCAAATAAACCCAGCAAGTAAACTAAAGAAGCCTTGCATATTAGCATCGCTTAATTTTAAAAAAATGTTAGAACAGCATTGTACTGGGTGTTCAATAAATGTTTGCTTAGTTAATGTAAGAATCCCTTAAATAATAAGTAAAGCAGGTGAGTATAGAAATTTAAGAAAGTTCATCAACCACAAGCAGTTTTTGGAGTCATGTCAAACATTACTATACAATTGTATACAAAAGGAGATTCTTTGCACATGAAAACCACAGAGCTCAAAGTTTTGCTGAGAGGAAAGAATAAAGAAACAGAGAATCAACTCTGAGCATCCAAGGCAGGGTCCTAGTACTACCAGCTCTCTGGTGGACTGCTGAGCCCCAGGGGTAGGCACTCTGATTTCAAAGTCACAGCCCAGCCCAGGAACAAGGCCCAGTGTTCACTGCCACCAAATAGTACAGTGGGGGTAATCTAGGACCGGAAAATTACAGTTTTTAAAAAATCTGACATGTGTCATCTCTTATTGTGTATAAATGTTGAACAGCTGGAAAGGTAATGTCTTCTAAAACTTGCAAGTATCTATGGAAGTATTCCTTTAAAATCGTCACCCCAGGAGTTAACCCTGAAGACAAAAAAAAAAAAAAAAAAAAAAAAGACTGTCAAGGACAGTTCCCTGCCTGTGTAAAGCAATGGTGGTTCTATTTGCCCCTTAGCTTAATGGCCATGGAAGTGAGTGTCTAAATTAAGAACAAGATGCACTTGTTTCTCCTTTCCATTTTCCAAGGCTTTTGAAATTTAAAACAAATGTCTATATTTAAATTTAATAGGAATGTACTACTAGAATTGAGAACTATGTAGCACTGACACATACTACATAGCAAATTTATGAACATTTTAGTCTGCAGATAGTTACACCTAAATGCTATTTAGAAAACTGGAGTCATGGCTTATAGGAAAAGAAAGAAACCACTTTAGATTTAGGTTTAAAAGAGCTTAATTCACACTAAAAAGCATCTCTGGACTTGTACATGTATAGATCAAGACACGTAATTACCAAAGGCGTTCCTGCCATGTTTTCACCAAGCACTACACCAAAGAGGACTAAGAATTCTAAGTAGCATTTCAAAGAATTCCTAATATGCTACTCTTCTTTACTGATCTTATCTCATGATCACTATACAGATTATACTCACCATTTCTATTTTCTAGGCAAGTATTATTTATTATGTTTTAAAGGCATCTATAGAAATAACTACCCCTAACTGTACAAAATCCCTTCAGGCCGACAGCTGTGTAATACATTATTATACAAAACATTTTTAACCAACAAAAAAAGTCAGATCATGAAATATTTTGGGAGCAGAGGGATTTTTAATTCTCCAGATCTGCCTGAAGACTGTCTTGCTACTAGCCAGGGCAAATTTTTGTGTCCCTCTTCCCCTTTTCCTTTGCAGTGCTTCTAAGTATAGTGACAGCCGCATGAGGTTTGCCTAGTCTCAGCACAAGCTCGGGGAGAATCTGGGAAATGTAAGTGGAAACATGAGAAGCCACTTTATTTGGCAGTACTTAAAAAAATAGCAGGACAAATGGCAAAGCAGTGTTGGGACCACAGGAAGAACAATCAATAGGCAGAAAGCAAGATAGAAGCCTTCTCAGCTTTTAGATCGACAATCGACAGCTGAGAGACTATTTTTTGCTATGGTTGACTAAATATGGTCAGGGAAGAGAGAGGCACAAGAGAGCCTGTTTGCCTGGGAGTGCATGTTTCAAATGCTTAGCTGCCTATAAAGCTCTAACAGCCTAGGCTGTGGCCACTGAGGGAAGAATCTAAGTTGGCCTCTGTGGTGACTATGTGGGAGTCCTGACCTCGCTTGCAGACTTGACCTCTGGATATGACAAGGTAGCTTCACTCCAGATCTACCACTAACCCTGGAAATTCAAACTCTCATTCCCCCCAAAATAATCTCAAAGCAAGAAAGAGGCAGAATATTTCCTGAGGCATCAGAAGAGCCCAATATATACTATGGTGGCCACAGGAAACAGGGTGAATGTTTATAGCTACTTGGGGGAGTGTGAGGTGTGTGTGGGGTTTTGTTTGTTTGTTTTAATTTGTTTGCTGATTTTTTTTTAATCTATCTGAGATTATGAAATTAACATCCTCTGTAACTTTTCCTCTCTTGTGAATCATTTCATCTACAAACCAGGTACATTTTCTTTGCTATTGTAGCAACCTTCACCCTTACTTAATTTTCTCTATACATCTATGCAATAATTGATATATTACACTCCAAATTGTATGACCAATGTTGATTCAATTTTGTGTGTGTATTTGTGTGTGCATGCGTCTGTGTATGCTTATGCATGTCTGTGAAGAAATGTAGATTATCTTTTTTTGTATATTTACTTGTCTTTCAAATTTATCTTAAAAGGTAAGGTTCTGTGTCCACTCATACACCCCCTTCCTTCACCCAGCTCATAAAAGAAGTGCTGAATCAGTAACAGTGTGAAGGAACAATCCTGATGCCGTGACTGCGATGTGAGCCTATAGGTCCTTACCTTTCTTCCCTGTAAATAAATGCTGCAGGACACTAAGCTCACAGGTAACCAAGCACGAGGGCTGACTTGTAAGCATGCTTTTGACCTTCTGCATGCTTAACTAGTATTGACTGCTTTATATTCTCATTGTTAAATTAATTTCATATCTGGGCATAGGGTAATTCCAAAGCTCGAACTGAAAATTTCATTTTTAAGATGCCATTGTTCAAATAGCATGCCAGTAACTTCAAACACGTACAATCCACCCACATTACTAAAGATTTAGCCTTTATTGTTTTAGATTAAATGACTGCTTCATCTGTTTCTTACTTCTCCAGTAAATCTGCACCCCTGCCTCCAGAGTACAATAGTTTTTAAAAGTTACTTCAAGATTTAGTTAACCAAAAAACCTAGCAGGTTACAAAATGTTTGCCTTGTTTACTGTTCTGCCACAGAAATCTATCTGTATGAAGGTGCATGGTGTAGGCGTGAGCTGCACTGCTGGCTGCGGCCCATGCTAGCAACTGCACATGCTTTCTTCACAGACTGCAGAAACTCTACTACCCCTCCCTCCCAGTCCCTTTTTTATATGTTGCCAAATCTCAAATTTTCTCGAGGTCTCCTTTTGAATTAACCTTCTAAATGCCACAGTAATTCACTCACAAATTACTTTTTTTTTTCCCTCGTACTAAATATTCAAGGTAAAACCCAGAGACTCACAGACTAAAGTGCTTCTGTTCTTTTATGGAGACAAGTTGTTTTAGTACTTTTCCTTTATATTAAAAACCATTTTAAAGCCGGGCCGTGGTGGCGCACGCCTTTAATCCCAGCACTTGGGAGGCAGAGGCAGGCGGATCTTTGCGAGTTCGAGGCCAGCCTGGTCTACAAAGCGAGTCCAGGACAGCCAGAGCTGTTAAACAGAGAAACCTTGTCTTGAAAAGCCAAAAAAAAAAACATTTTAAAATTAATCTCATATAAACCAAATATTTACATACTTATTTGAATCTGCATTCAATACAAGCAAAAACACAAAACTCACATGAGGAACTAATAACAAAAAAACAACAAAGAACTTGTCAAATGATAGTGAGTTTCTATCTGTTGCCTTGAAAATAAATGACCATTTAAAAACATTCATTCACACGTGCCATGAAATGACCCAATTTTCAAAGCCTGTGTTAACTGTAAAGGCAATTCCAGTTACAGTCATTTGTTCCTTCCAGTAAGTTTTAAGGAAAAGTATCTGGTTGATAAAAATAATTTAAACCAAAGTAATTATCATCATTTTGTAGGATCTAGAAGCAAATTACAAAGAAGAAAAAGGACCAGTGGCTGAGAGAAGAGTAAGAAGGAGATAGCTTTGGCTTCTGACTGCATCTCTTGAAAAAGAACCAAGCAGGGAATAGCATGGCAGTGCGTAGGCCCACCAAGAACAAGGAACACTAAGTGGCATTAATGGGATCAGGTAAATCTTTTGTAAAGTTCAGTCTCTGATATGCTAATCTCTGTACATGTTCTGGATCAGTAATAAGAATATCTACTTAACAAATGGGACAAAGGAGCTGCTTCATGTTTTCACAGCTAACAGCCTAGTAGTGCCTACTCAGAGAACATACTTCTTTATGTACCCATATGAACATACAATGCTATGGAATGTAAAGAAGTATGTATTTTGGGTAGGTAATGGCCACCAAGGAGCTAAACTGCAGCTAAAGAAACTCTTTCCAAGTTGATGACCTGCATACTTTGAATTAACCTACTGTCAAGTAAATGGCCATGGATAATATTAACATCCCCACTCCAAAAGGACCAGCCATTCACAGGTGCAAACTAACAGCCTTGATATTATACTCAAAGAAAAAGTTCCATGGAAGGGGATTTCAATTTTTACTTTAAAACATACTACACTCTACATTCTTTGAATACTCACATGATTAAAATCATTTTTAAAGGTTTATCTTTTCAATAAAATTATGCTGTACAAATAAAATCATTGGCCCTTGTTCTCCAGTTTGTCAGTTCTTAACCCAATCTCCACTTTAAGTGCTGTTGATACTTAAAGCATGAGAGAGAGTGATAAAAATGACAAAATGCTGGGCCACTACTAAAAGTAAGCAGGATATATTGGTAACAAACTCAAATATTTAAGTCTGTATTATCCTTGCTTATTTGTATGAAATGGTGTTATTATGCTCATAATGAATTATACTAGTTATCCCACAGGTATGAAAGGTTTTAACAATCTTCAAAAAGCATTTCAGCAACTAAGAATTTCTGTTACAGTCCTTAGAAAATGCTGGCTATTCATTTATGAAGTCAAAATGACAAGTGATCCTACTGCTTCCAAGTTTAGCTGAGCATATCTAGGAGTGTTTTCAATCGCTCTGAAATGTCACATCTAGCACTTGGATCAGCTGTCCCTTTTGAAGTGAGTCCATGTAAACTCTGGGCATCTGCTGACACTGCTGTAACTCAACATTTCAACTCTCCCCTGACAGGGTGACAGATGCTGACATTATCAGACGCTGTCCTATTTTTTCCATGGCCTCTCCTCTCCTTGCCCTGATATGGCCAGTACACGAAACTGAACTGTTCAAAAGCACACTTGAGCAGCTGGAGAGCTGAATGGCTGCCATGTAACTACTAAAAACAACCAGCCGAGTGCTAGCTTCAGCATTTAGGTCAGGCAACTGAATACCTGCTTCATACCAGGAAAAATGAGGGGGAAGAATTAAAATTACATTGATTTCACCAGCAGCACAATAATTAACAATGAACAGAAGCAGAATATACTAAACTTTTTGCATATTGTCTGAGCTTGTACTGTTCTTCTCCCAGGTTAGTTTAAAACAAATTAATATAGTATTTCACTCAGTGTTCTTACTTTACAGACAAACTATAATTTATCAGACTTCTATCTTATGAGTATGTTTCAGAAGACATCCTCTTCAGACAGGAAATCTACAGCAGAACCACATTAACACGTACTTAAGTGCTAGTTTTAAGTATCACGTGGTAGGTTTTAACAATCAAAGCTCATGGATTATAGCTAACTACTGTACATCAATGCATCACTAACCTTATAATAAGAACTATATTGTAGTTCTTATAGATTTCTACTCAAAATGACACAGAATTTAGTCAAGGAAATAGATTTTTAAGGTTATATTATGACCCCAAGGTTAGTATCCCAACATAAGCAAAAGCAAAGAATGACACTGAAGATATGTGTGATCTATTTAAAAGCTAAAGAGTAGAGATAGTTTCTAAGACCATTCATATCCCTCTACTGCCTGTCAGCAACCTGCTTAGTCCTTAACTATCACAATAACATTGAAACAGTGCAGGAATGTGTAGCTAACGTGACTCTTTCTCAACTTCTAAGTAATTATTTAAAAACCCACCTTGCAGGCTGGGCATGGTGGCACACAGCTTTAAACCCAGCACTCGGGAGGCAGAGGCAGGTAGATCTCTGTTTGAGGTCAGCCTGGTCTACACAGGAATTTCCAGGACAGTCAGGGTTACATAGAGAGACCCTGTCTCCAAAAAAAAAAAAAAAAAAAAAAAAGCAGACGAAAGAACCTAGGGATAAATTGGGAGACATTACTCTGAAGTACATTATGATTTGTTTGTTCTTTTAAATATTACTGGTTTTGAAGGAGGCACTTAAGAACTAAGTAAAGATGAGCATTAACGTGTTAAAGGGAAAGGACTTCTGAGCTGGAAAAGTAGCAAGCAGTGGGACATACGCTTAAAAATGGGAATTTCACATTCAGCAACTGGCACACCAGTATGGGAACTTGTAACATTTGTCATGTTGTCTTTCTACAAAAGAGCGTTTAACCTGTTTGGATCCTAAACTAGCAGCGGCAATGCTTTGCTGAAGCTGGTAAAATGGAACCAAATCGCCTCTTCAATGGATTTGGTCCCCTTCAACCAGCTGTTGCTATGCATTGATTACCACAGGACAGCCAGCATCTCATCTGTGAACATGAATTACATGTCAACTAATTTTAGCTTACTGAATTCATTTAGACTGTTATTAAAAAGCAAATAACTAGCAACTATCAATTTTATTTGGAAGAACTAAAATGATTAGAGATGTTTACTAAAAGCTTTATGAAAAATGTGTGATAAAAAGGATTTCAAATAAAGTTATCTTTTTGTGGTCCTTGGTATTAACTTTTCATTTTAATTAATAAAAATTTAAAACTATTATAAAAGCATTCTAAATTTTAAAAATCACATTATTTCTTATTCTTCTGAAAATGATAATAAAATGCCTACTGTATTCCCTAATAAAAAGGAAGAAAACATCTGAGACATTCACCAAAAACTCACATGAAAACATGATGGGACTATCACAGTGCGTTTCACATTGGCATGAATATTCTGAGTTATTTACACAATTCTTTTTTTTTAAAGATTTTATTTATTTATTATGTATACAGTGTTCTGTCTGCATGTATGCCTGCAGGCCAGAAGGGGGCACCAGATGCCATTATAGATGGTTGTGAGCCACCATGTGGTTGCTGGGAATTGAACGCAGGGCCTCTGGAAGAGCAGTCAGTGCCCTTAACCTCTGAGCCATCTCTCCAGCCCCTCCATAATTCTTTTAAAGTATTTAGTGTGCATTTGTACATATCTGTGTGCAGGCATGTGCACATGAGAGCAGGTGCCAAGGGAGGGCAGAGGCATCAGATCCCCGGAGCTACAGAAGGTGTAAAGCGCCTGCCATGGGTCCCTGAAAATGAACTTACGCCCTCTAAAGGCAGTGTGTGCTTGTACCTGTCGAACCATCTCTCCAGCACACGGTATGCATGTTTTACATCACGGAAAACTATAATAATAGCACTTCAGAAGTATAGTCATCTTCAACAGGCTAGCCTCCAATTTTGCCACTATTTAACTGAGTTTTAGCATAATGCTACAGAATGCTGTCTCAGGAACAGACTTTAACAATAAACACCTAGTTCTTCTGACCCTGAATCTGAAGCAAAGAGAAAATGCTAAAACAGCACTATTTTCTACTAATGAAGATTTTCAACCCTCCAGACTTGCCAACTGACAGTCCTCACTAATAAACATGCCACTGTTCTCCAGTCTTTGACCTTCAGAGGAACTTTCCTTACAAGTCTCTAGGTGGAGAGAAGCTGAAATAGATAAAAATAGAGACCAACATCCACCCAATTTTCTCAGTAACTACAATAAAACTGTAGGTGGCTTCATGTGCTTAATAAGTAAACATTTCAGCAACTCATGATGGCCTGCAGGAAGCGCCTGAGTGAGCCGTGGATGAGGAGTAGGTATCATACATCTTTTCTCCTAATCAGATGATGGTATGGACGAACCAACGCAAACACTGCAGTCCTACAAGCAATTTTATATAACCGAATTGGAGATATTGGGTTTATTATAGCCATACCATGATTCTGCCTTAACTCCAACTCCTGAGAACTATAACAAATTTTATCAACTGACAACTCTTAACTTAATGTTAAGTTGCATGCCTCTTAATTGCAGCCACAGGAAAATCACCACATTTCGGCCTTCACCCCTGACTCCCATCAGCTACAGAAGGCCCTACCCCAGTCTCAGCTTTACTTCACTCAAGCATTAGTTATAGCAGGGATTTTCCTAATAATTAGATTTCCCCCTCTCACTTCAAGCAATAACCTTATCCTCACCTTAATACTATGCTTAGGCTCTATTACCACATTATTTACAGCCATCTGCCCACTCACCCAAAATGACATCAAAAAATCATAGCATTCTCTACATCCAGCCAACGAGGACTCATAATAGTTACAATAGAAATTAACCAACCCTACTGAGCATTCCTCCACATCTGCACTCATGTATTCTTTAAAGCAATACTTTCCATATGCTTGGGATTCATTATCCACAATCTAAATGATGAACAAAATATTCAAAAAATATGAAATACAACTAAAGCACTTCCATTTACATCATCCTGCTGAATAATCAGAACCTTAGCCCTCACTGGAATACCATTTCTAACAGAATTTTACTCCAAAGACCAGATTTGTTCATGCAAACAAATCTGGCTTTCATTTTTATCAGCACAAACAATTTCTTATCTTGATTTACAACTGAAATTTTTCCCAATGGATAAAATAACAGGACTAAACTCTAGGGGGAAACATTTCTACAAACATCAAATATCTTGCTGAAGATGTAGCTCAAGGGTGCTTCACATCTACAATGTCCTGGGATCAACCTCTAATATCCCTAGTACAAAACAAACAAACACACTAAGGATCAGAAGACAAGACCAGTGTTATTCTGAGTTAAAATTCTTAAACCTTCAGATCAGCTTTGAATTTACAATCTGTACTGATCTGCAACTTCAAGTTCAGGTCTCAAAAGCATATCTTCTATAAACATCAGGCACCCAGATATATTTACAAGTCTAAGATAATAAAAGTTTTCCTTCAGAAAAGCATCAGTAATTATCAGTTCTGTGATGCTGCGGATGCACTGCTGAAAAATTACTGCTACTGACTAAAAGCCCAGCCAGGGAGCGTAATCAATTTCCACACACATACACATAAGTGTATATGTGAATTCTATAAACTTCCCACAGTTTTAATCATACAAAGTGGAAATGAGCCGGACATGGTGGCACACACCTTTAATCCCAGCACTCAAGAGGCAGAGGCAGGCGGATCTCCGTGAGTTCAAGGCTAGCCTGGTCTATAAAGCAAATACAGTACAGCCTGTTACATAGAGAAACCCTGTCTCGAAAAACCAAAGAAAAAAAATTTGGAAATGATTACAAGCAAATACTTGCCCTGAGACTGGTTTATACAATGTTGAAAAAAAAAATTAATGGGGGGAAAAAGTACAAACATTCTTAAAAAAAAAAAAAAAAACTCAAAAACACCCAAGAATTATGCTAACTAAAGAACTATTCACTAGTTAAAATTAAAGTGGAGAGGAAGTTCAACATGCAAACCATCTCACTAATAATTGCAGCCAATGCTAAAACAAGATCACAAAAACAGGGTGAAAAATTACAATGCGGATGATAGACACATTATCAAGTAAGGCTAGAAAATGCTCAAAAAAAAGGGAAACTGTTAGCACATTTGTTAATATTTGCTATTTTGCCGGGCATGGTGGCGCACACCTTTAATCCCAGCATTCAGGAGGCAGAGGCAGGTGGATCTCTGTGAGTTCAAGGCCAGCCTGGTCTACAAAGTCAGCCCAGGACATCCAGGGTTACACAGAGAAATCCTGTCTTGAAAAAAAACCCAAAATAAACAAACAAAAAACCAAAACCAAACAAACAAAAAAGATATTTTATCTAAAGGGAGGGGAATTTTTAACATCTGGAAATAATTATGTGCTTTATCTGCTTTTCTAAAGAAAGAATAAAGGTGCAGAGTCTAAAACAAAAGTTAACTTTAATAAAGTATCTGTTATGGAAAAAATCCCAAAGCACCCGAACATGGTATTACAGTTGATACACACATTTACATAAACATTTACTGTCTTCGAATAAAATCTGTGTATGACAACTAAAAGTCACGACTGCCCAGAATATGTTAAAGAAAAATGAATGAAGGAGTCAGCTAGCTTTAACCAAAGCCATTTTGGTATATAATTAATGCACTTTCCTTTCTTTTTAAAATATTCATCTGTGTATGGATGTGGGTGGGTGTGTGCCACTGTAAACATGGAGAGGTCAGAGGACAACTTGCAGAAGTCAGTTCTCTCCTCCCATAACTGGGTGCTGGGCACTGAACTCGTACCATCAGGCAACAAGTGCCTGTGCTCACTGAGCCACCTCTCCAGCCCTTCTCCTTCCTTTTCTTAATGTCATCTAGCACAGAGTAGCTGGATGAAGGAGTCCCTGTTAATATATTTTCTGAAGAATCCTCAAGAATTACACAAGAATTGAAGAAACAGAAGAAAAACATTCCTCCTCAATATGTTTAGCTTACTGACTATACTATCCTCACATCTAATGAAAACTGAACAATTCAAAGTACTTAAGACACCTGTTTTCTAAACCTTTCAAACTTCTATCTTAAACTTTATGGCCTAACAGGATAGCCTAAATTTCCTCAAAAATCTTTTTGACTATTTATCTGAAGTGGTTGCTACATCTGAATGCCTACAATATTCCTACAGAATTCATTCTGTAATTGATCATACACTATCTTTTGAAATGTTGCAGTGTCTTTACTGTTAAGCCTAATTTGAGTGTCTGTGTATTCAGATATATGGAGGACACACACATGAATGTGAACATCCACAGTCCTAAGGGGAAAGAAATATGAAGTGCATATAATTAACAGACAGCACTCAGCAGGCCACACATGTGAGTAATATGGAGCAAACAAGAGGACTGTAGTGGAGAGAAGGAGCCACTGCAGGTGGGAAGAAGGGGAAGGTGGCTGAGATAACATCGTTATGAAAGAAAATGTTTGAGCCTGGAGAAAGAGAGCTGACAGCCTACTTTAGAAAGGAAAGTAGTGTAATAATGTAGCTGAAGGGCAAGGCAGACAGAAAGATTTTAATTAGTGGGAAATAAAGTCAGGAGAGAAGGGCTGTGGACACTCAGCCTGACATAACAGTGTCACTTGCCTATAATCCCAGCACTCAGGAGTCTGAGGCAGGAAGATGACAGTTCTGATTCCACTTGAGCTACACAATGAAACTGTCTTGAAAAAGAAAAAGAGATGAGCCTGAATGCAACCCAGGGCAAATGAACTCTCAAATACTTCATCTATAAAATGAGGCTATAACACCTGAACAAAAGGTGCTCAAAGGGCCAGAAGCAGATTGCAGGCACAGTGCTCCCCCGAAGCTGCATGGCCTGAATATAATCACCAACACTGCATGCAAAACATCAAACTAAGTCTTTAAAATTTCGTTTTTACAATGATGTATCCAATGCACTCATCGTGTGGTAAGTGTTTATCGTCATTGTCATCGTTTATTTAGAGGACAGAAACATAATAATTACTCTTTTACAATGCAAATGCATGAAGAGTTCAAACATCTGTAATCTGAAAAAAATTCATTGTGTAATGGACAATATGGTCCTTCAATTCATACCAAACATGAGCCCCAATAAAACCCTGTTGTTTTCTGTGACTATCCTCAAGTGGCCATACTAAGAAACTTTAAAAATGGCAAAAAAAGAAATATGCTATAAAACACATTAATGAGATGAATATGTAAAATAAAAATTCAAATTATTAAAAAACACACACAGCATTAAGGAATTCCAAAGAATAAGAATTCATGACACATAAAATTACCAAGCAACAAAGTGACCATTTTTCTTACTGAAAATATTATAGAGTTTTACTCAAATATAAAGTAACATGGGTTAAAACTGTTCCAAAAAGTAAGCTTATGAAAACCTCACTTGCACTTGTTTGCAAAGGAAGCCTCTCTTGAATTTTAACCAACAAACCCTTTATATTCAGGGTTCCTCGATGTCACATGCCCAAATAATCCAGTAATAATAACAATCATAGATACTTAACATCATGTAATTGGATAATGGGAGATGAGAAGAATCAAAAAAAAATCTCAAAATGCATTTAATTTAAATCTTTAGATATTTTGTATCTACACCCAATAGACATTTAACTATTTCATAATATGTATATTAAGGAAAAGGACTACCACAAATAAGAGGACACCATTTTTAAATACCACCTAAAGAGTGACAGGGATATTTTTACCTGGGATTTCCTCTCAGTGCAGCATGATGCAGGGCGTTGAAGCCATTATTGTTCGTGATGGTCACATCCGCTCCAGCTTCTAGAAGAACTGCCAGGATGTCATCTCGCTTCTTACTTATGGCATCATGGAGAGGGGTGTCACCTTCAGAATCCTTTTTGTTTTTTAAAATGTAAAGAAACTTCCATTAGTTCTCCTTCTATGGACCACCACATCAACAGGAAGACTTTCACAGAACTACTAAACAAAGAAGCAGGCTTTCTAACAAGCACACAACTATCAGAAACAATCAAGCTCAGGGATCTTGTTTTGTTTTTGAAACAGATGTGATGGTGTTGATGGTGGCGGTGGCTGTTTCTTAAGACAGATTCTCACACTATAGCCCGAGCTAACCTTTAACTTACTCTATATAGTTGAGGCTGGTTTTGAACTCCTGATCCTCCTGCCTCTACTTTCCGAGTGCTGAGATTATGGGCATGTACTAACACACCCAACATCACGCTCTATTAAATTATAAAACGCAGGCAAAAAATGTCAGAGCTTGTAGGCTCACTTGGTCTGAGTACTTGCCTACCATGCACAAACCCCTGGGTTCCACCTCCAGCACATGAACCGGGTACAACAGCACATGCCTGTAACCCAAGTACTTGGGAGGTGAAGGCACAGAGAAAAGAAGGTCAAGGTCATTAACATCTACAATATGAGCTCATCGCCAGCCTGGGCTACAGGAGACCCTGCTTCAACTATTAAAACAAACAACCTACAGCAGCACTTGTAGGACCCAAAACAATGAATGTAAGGCCAGTGGTATTCAGCCTTGACTATGCAAGTATCAATAATTTTTCAGTTTCCTATAAATATGCAGCCACAGGTGAAAATCAACAACCAAAGTGTTTTCAAAGGGCAGTAAAGTGGCTACCTAGTTCAAAGCGCAAACAAATCTAATCAAAAACTATAATATCTAAATCTGTGTGTATGAGGACAGTGTGTGGTGCAAGCAGAAGGACAGGTATGTGGACCCATGCACATATGCATGGAGGCCAGAGAAACCCATGAGCCATCCTCCTCCACTCTGTCCCACTGACTCCTCTAAGACAGGGTCTCTGACTAAATTAGAAGTTATTATTTCACCTAGGCAGGCTGGCCAGTGAGCTTGTGATCCACTTGTCTCCATCACCCCAATTCTGGGGTTTCAGGCATGTGTAGACATGCCCAACTTTTTATGTGGGTGCTAAATATCTGAACTTACTTTCATATGTGCTCTTACTCACTGAGATGTCTTACCAATCCCTCAATCTACCTTTTTTGGAGGCATTTCTCATTAATCAATTTACTTAGCAATAAATTCTAATTCAGTATCAGTCATCTGCAAAAATAAATTGTTTAGAGCTTATGTACAATTTGTAGTTTTACAAAGTCATATATAGCGTACCCTCTATTATATACCACAGTTGTCAGGTCCAGCTTGCCACCTGTTTATATAAATAAAATATTTTACTGAAATATAGCCATACTCTGTTGATATAGTGTTATTTTACACTGTGGAAAGTTACCCTTGCATTATTTAAATACTGATTTTTCTATCCCACCATCTGGTTTCAATTCAGACATGGCATTACAATGCTTATTCTAAGAATGCCTTGCCTCAAGTTTTTATAACCAAAGCTCATCATTTATTCTCTGCCTTGTCAATAAAAGCTGGGAAGCCAATAGCTGGGCAATAGAGAACAGAGTGGGACATACAGGAGGAGAAAGGATTCTGGGATAGAGCCAGGTGGGAGATTTGGCCACAAAAAAGAGAGGAAGGAAACACCATAAGAGTTCAGCTGGAGTACAGAAGGCCATAAATACAAGTATTGTAGGGATTTGGCAGAGAAATATCTAGGACAGCTTAGAGGATTAGAATAGAATAATAATGTTCAGTTATTGGGTTTTATGTTGTAAATAAACCACAGTCTTTCTGTGTCAATTATTTGGGAGTTAACTGGGTTGGAGAAAAATTATCACCTTATTAATTTCAAGCTACAATACCCATTCACCTATGTATTAGCTATGATTACCTCATTCTATAACGGCAGAGTTGTATGGTCTTGAAACAAAGCACATGAAAACCCACAGTATCACCTGGCCCTTTATAGGAAATGTTTTCCAATCACAGGCACATAAGATATTCCTAACCCATTGCCCCTAGAGGCATTGCAGATGAGACTGCTATGTCACATGTGCATCAGTAAGTGGCAGAGAGGAAAGAGGCTATGTCTCCACTCAGTGTTCTGACCTATGGACATCTGAATGAATAGTAGCCTAACATTCCTGGAAAAAAAAAAAAAAAACAAACTGGTTACCAACACCACTTTGACGCCACGTGGTAGACTGTGATGACTACCAGACCAGGACCAGGCAAGCACCAGATAGAAAGGAAACAAACCAGAAACTAGAAGAACTCTGCCTGGGCCTGGATATGGGGGTTGTGGGTGAGCCAGCCCTGAGGCAGTGAGTGTGGGAGAGCCAGCCCTGCCTCCGGTCTGCTGTGTGGTGGTACTGGCTAGGGAGAGATGCCCTCCCCTCCCTTTCACCCTCACCACCATTGGTCAACAGGAGATCTGGCCCAGATGGGGTCACAAGAGCAGAAGAGCTGTTCCTGCCCCTTACATGCTGCAGCACTCTGCAGGGCAGGCCCTGTACCTTTCCATAGTAGAACTGGCCATGCAAGTGGGGGTTGTAGTTCCAGAACCATGGCTTTGAATTGGCCCACCCCAACATCTACCCCATGGATGAACTGCTGAAGTTTAAGAAGAGGTCAGTTCCACAACTAAGGACTGCAGGATTTCCATGACATAGGACAGTTACTGCATATCTGAGAGGAGTTCCAGTGAGGTTCCAGTACTGATGGAGTAGCAGAAACCAGGGGCTTCGTACCAGACCGAGGAGTCACTATAATGAACATTTGCAAGCAGAATATATGGACAAAGGAAAATATTGTGGGACATACTGAGATACACTGCAGCTTCCACATTGAACTCTTATTTTTTATGCTGGGACAGATTTCAAGGGTAGAGGGCGGGTCTGACGGGAGGTGGGAGATGGGAAGGAACAGGATGCATGATGTGAAACTCACAAAATAAAAATTTTTTTCAATTAAAAAAAAAGATATTCCTAACCCAAATTCAATCCAACTATCTATCTTCTATTTGATGGCACTAAAAATGTGTAGCCTCTCACCTGAGGAAAACTAACGTACCCAGAGTACCCCTCCATGGGTCCCTGGTCTGTCTTGCTATTTCTGGTCCCCACAACTGCTATCCCAAAGCCCAAGTCTCAGTTATGCTTTGTCTACCACAATCCCAATTCATACACCCTACAATTAACTGCCTCCCATTTCAGGCAGGAAGGCTGGTAGATCTGAATTCCTTCTTCAGCACATCAGCACCTTAGTTCCTCCTCCACACTCCAATTCTGTCACCTACTTACAGAGCTTCGTCCCAGTTGCTATTTAAGCTCATAGTGATTGCTCCCACTGTCTTCTGTTACTGAGTTTTCAATATGAAGAGAGTAGTTTTACATATTCAAATAGTGTTTTAAGCCAGGTATAGTGGCGCTTTAATCCCAGCACTGGGAGGCAGAGGCAGGTGGATCTCCCTGAGTTCAAGGCCAGCCAGGTCTACAGAGCGAGTGCAGAACAGCCAGGGCTGTAACACAGAGAAACCCTGTCTCGAAAAACAAAAACAAACAAACAAACAAAAAAAAAGTGTTTCAAGAACCACTTTTATTTAAAAACAATACTATATTTCACATCTATTTTGTTATAGATGATCAAAATAGAAAGACTAGAAACAAATCCAAACAGACATATTACAATTGTGTACTGTTTTATTTTGCTATAAAGTATTCATTCCAAATTTTAACCTTATATTTATGCAAAAAACTGTGTGTAATAACTAAAATGGTCACACCCTAGACACAGGCCATGTTTCTCTTACATATGTGGTTTAAGTTCAACTAGTTGCTAAACTAACTTAGAAAAAAACATCATTTTTAGGAGAATTTTTTTTACTTCAAAATCAGGCCACTTTCCTTACTACTCTAAATCAACACAAGTCTGTTTTGCAAACCAGACTTAAGCTAAGAACCTAGAAATTAAGATACAATGAGTATTTAAGTAGTTGTGAAGTAAGCTATTTTATATCGGTCTGCATCTTGGATGTCCGTCACAATTACAAATGTGGAGGAACTTGGCACATCGCTCTAACAGGCCCTTCCCAAGGCCTGCTCAGTGCACCGCCCCTTTCAAGTCTTACCTGGAGACTCTAACAGGCCCCTCCCAGGCCTGCTCAGTGCACCGCCCCTTTCAAGTCTTACCTGGAGACTGGGGTGACAGCCAAACTCCAGCAGTGTCTTCACAACCTGAAGATGCCCTTTATTGACAGCAATATGGAGAGGCGTCTGCCGACGCTTATTCCGAGCATTCAGGTCAGCGCTGCCTCGGTGCAGGACTTCTATGACAGCCCCCTCATCTCCAAAGGCTGCATGGTGAACGGCTCGATCTCCATCTTTATCCTAAACATTAGCATGAAAGTTCAATCCATGAAGAGTTAAACAAGAAAATCTAAAGCTATAAAATACCATGAACCAAATTAACTTCAGAAAAGTTGGGGGAAAATAAATATAAAAACAGTGAATCCAATAAAATAGGTCTAAACTGCCATGAACTCATAACAATCATGAACAGAGTCTCACTATGTAGCCTCAGCTGGCCTCGAGCCCGCCCGCCTGTCTCCTCAAGTCCTGGCATTTCCAGCATGTACAACTAAACCAGGCTTAAGACTTTTAACTCATGTAAAAACTACACTACTGTGGGGATGTCTGCTGAGAAGGGTGGAAGCCTGGCATTGCTGAGCCCAGCACGATGACAACGGACTCCCCTTGTTCAGGGGAACCCTCTTTTTCCTCTGATTTGGGGATCCCAGATCCCCGAGGACAGATCACTCACCTAACCCATGCTAATGAGGTCTGTTGATCTGCTGCCTGGCAGGCTACACCTGTTTGGGGTGTATGCTCCCACAGAGTGGCGCTGAGTTTCTACCACCTGACTCGCTGCCTGCCCACCCACCTCCTGGAGCAGATCCCCACCTAGCCTGCCACCCACGTGGCCACCCCTTTTCTGCTCATCCTGGCTCAGACAGACCCTTTGGACCTACACACTAGTGTCAGTTGAGTGTAACAAAAAGGATGGAAAACAATATAGTTTTAATCACCTTTAAGTAGGAATTTGACATTAGAGTTACAACTAAGCTGCCGAATATAACCACTTCTGTGTATTTGAAAACAAAAAAATCTTACTAAATAATTTTTTTTACTTTAAAAAATGAGCCAGGCAGTGGTGGCACACATCTTTAATCCCAGCACTCTGGAGGCAGCGGCAGGATCTCTGTGAGTTCCAGGCCAAGCTGGTCTACAGAGCAAGTTCCAGGACAGCCAGGGCTACACAGAGAAATCCTGTCTCAAAAATCAAAACAAAAAATCAAAAATTCTAAAACTCTTTCAGAGGAATTAAACTATGCTTGCCATACTGGCCATAATAGTAGTATTTATAAAGAGATGAGAGATTAACTTTTTTTTGCATAAAACTAAGAAACTAACTTGAAGAAATAAAAAATAAATTATCAAAAAAAAAAAACTAAGAAACTATTTTATAAAGGGAAAATGTTTGTATTTTATCATAAAGGCAATATATATTATGTATCACATATATTTTTATATAGTCTCATTGCCTTTGTAAAGGTAGATATACATAGAGAAGAGCACTATACTGCTACTCTCTTTATGAGAATACTACACTCCAAATGTCAACACCATTGCACTTGAATATAAGCCTACTCAAGTATTCTTCCAAAACAGTGACTCCCAAGCTATGTGTAGGTACCCAGCAGACTCCCTATATTGTACAAAGGGCTTGAAAACTCATTTGGCTCCCAGCATCATTTAAATTACTTTTCAATGACTGCACAAGTAAATACATCTAAAACAAAATGAATAGATACAAAACAGGCACTGAATTCAGTTTGTCTTTTGTTCTTGTTTTTGTTTTTAATATCTGCCTGTTATTTTTCATACAGATATCAAGGGTAATATTTATGTAGGAAACTGGTTCAATAACATTTTTGTGGCTATTTCCAGAACCAAATTAAGAGTTTTTGTTACCTATCAACACTGAAAATGAAGGAATAGCAAGCAACCACAGAGAAGGTTCAATTCTCATGCCTCTGAGTGCAATCATCATACTCCAGCATCCCAGGAAAAAAGCCTATGTACATGTACATACATGTCCAGAGAGAGAGAGAGATGGATAGATAGATAGACAGATTTTTTTTCCTAACCTTCAATTTGGATTTTTTTCCTAAAAGAGAAGAGAGACAGACAGACAGAGAGGGATAGAGAGAGAAAAGACAGAAAGACACACAGAAAGAGTGTGAGTGCTAGATGTGGATATGTGCACATGAGTGCAGGTCCCTTGGATGCAGAGACATACTTCAATCCCTGAGCTAGACTTACAGACTGTGAGACACTCACCATAGGTGCTGGAGACTCAACCCAGGTCCTGTAAAGAGTCACACATCCTCCTAACCAGAGCCACCTCTCCACCCCCTCTATTCTAATTCTTAAAACTATCGTTTACCTTTCCATCTAAAAAGGGAACACTGATCTACGAACACCAACTAAATAAAAACAGGAATTCCTTATGACCATGAGTTTATTATACTTATGGCTGTTAGAAAACTATTAACTGAAAACAGGTGTGGTGCTACATGCCTATAATCCCAGCACAATGGAGTCTGAGGCAGGAGGACCAAATTTCGAGGCGAGCCTGTACTATATAATGAGCTCCAGGACAGCCTGGGCTGTACAGTAATTGAGACTCTATCTTAAGGCAGACAATAAGGAAGGCAGGTTGGCAGAAAGGAAGTGGAGAAAATAATGAAGAGAATGAAAAAAGGAAAACTAACAAACAAAAACCACTAACTGAAGGATGCTGTGCAGGTCCTAGCCACAGTTTTTGTTTTTATTTATTTATTTATTTATTTATTTATTTTTGTTTTTGTTTTTGTTTTTCGAGACAGGGTTTCTCTGAATATCTCTGGCTGTCCTGGACTCGCTTTGTAGACCAGGCTGGCCTCGAACTCACAAAGATCCGCCTGCCTCTGCCTCCCAAGTGCTGGGATTAAAGGCGTGCGCCACCACCGCCCGGCTTTGTTTTTATTTTTTTAATGTAAAAACAAATACTAAAAAAATTTAAGCCTTGATATATGACATTAAAGGAAAAAATATTTTTCAAAAAATTAAAGATTACAGAACACATATATACAAAAATAGGACTACAATTAAATCTGTTTACAGACTTCTCTTCTAAATTATATCATATACCTACAGTATACCATAGCTTTCATTGTAAGTTTTACTACTTTCTTCTGAATTACTTACTCCAAATAAACCTGCAGCTCAGCCAGGTACTATGGAGACTAAACCTAACACTAACTCCTCCTCTCCTGTCCTCTCTCTCCTTCCAACCCTCTAAAACCTGCTCCCACTGCAGTCGCCCCATCTTGCCTAACAAAACCACAGCCCACATGGTCAGAGAAATCAGTGCCCCACAGACCTGCATGCACCTGCTTCCTCTCTTGAGTACCTGTGTGGTCATCAGAGTCCACACAGGCCTGACTCATTACCACAGGACACACCCTGCCTCCATTTCATTCTCTGCCAAAGACAGAGGTGTCTGCACAGCAGTTTTGCGGTCTCTCACTGTCACACAGATTCACTCCCGCTGCCCTTCTGTTTGATTTCTGCCTTCATCTCACTGTGGCTGGAGAAGACACTGTGCTATTCATCTTTTCAGTCTACTGAGTATTTGTGACTGCTACAATTTGGAAACAATTTGTCAGTACAACAGTCTGTGTGCTGGAAGCTCGGTCCCCACTGCAGGAGAACTGGGAAGTGGTGAGGAAGGTGATGATGAGGCTAGGTACCAGAGCAGGAGGTCAGCTTCACAGTTATAAAAGTCTCTTGCTTTTCTCTAAACACAATACATCTCTAGCATTCTCCCTCCTATCTACCATTGATATTTCAGGTCTTCAACAGTTTCGGTTTTTAAGGGTGAGGGAGTCTTTAACAGCAACTTCAATTGCCATTCCTGGGAACAAATATCTAAAGCTATTTTTATGGTAACAAAATTGAGTCTGGCCTAGTATTTAATAGAAGGATTCTCTCACACTGATCAATGTTGTTGTTGACCTTACCTAGTCCTTCTCTTTTATAGTTTTGTTTTGCTGTTTGTATTAATGAAATAAGGAATTGTTTAGAAGTAGCATCTGTTTAAAAAAAAAAAAAAACCTGAACAGTCTACTTCTGCCTGTTGGAAATTTCTGATTAGATAAGTAAAAGTGATAATAAAATGTTGTGTTAAAAAAGGTGTTTTGTGGCCAAGTGTGGTGGTGCACACCTTTAATCCCAGCACTCAGGAGGCAGAGGCAGGTGGATCTCTGTGAGTTCAAGGCCAGCCTGGTCTACAAAGCGAGACCAGGACAGCCAGGGCTACACAGAGAAACCCTGTTATGGCGAAAAACACAACAAAACCTTAGCATGCCTTTCTTAGCAAGTGACAAAATTAGACATAAATAAGGAAAATAAAATATGAACGCTAAAAAAAAAGTGTTTTGTTTTCTTTACTCCATATTTCAATCCTTTAAAATATTATCACAGACAAGGAAAAGGAATTTTGTGTCTTCAAAGAATGAAAACAAGTTTAGATGCTACACTGCAGTGATACCAGAGGGCATAGCTGTAACAAAACTTTCTGCCTAGTATCATTTTTAGAAGGAAAAATATCACTTAAATTTTTGGTTTATGGCTAAGGAAAGCAGCTCAATCAGTAAGTGCTTGATATTCATACAAAAAAAAGAAAGGGGGGAAGCAAAAAAAGGGGGGAGGGGGGAGGAAAGGAAAGGAGAGAGGGAAACAGTGAAGGGAGAAGAAAAATCAGGGTCTATGGTGAAGCTTCATACTGCTCCTATTACTTAAACCCTTTCAAGTAAAGAGTCCTCACAACCCTTAGTAAAATCACCCTGTTTCTTAATAACCTAAGAATCTTTGTATTCTATCTAAACATGAAGGACATTCATCCAAACCTCCATATCTTTTTTTTTTTTTTGGTTTTTCGAGACAGGGTTTCTCTGTGTAGCCCTGGCTGTCCTGGACTCACTTTGTAGACCAGGCTGGCCTCGAACTCACAAAGATCCGCCTACCTCTGCCTCCCAAGTGCTGGGATTAAAGGCGTGCGCCACCACCGCCCGGCTAAACCTCCATATCTTAATACTTTATCAGTGAAGGGAAAAAATAATCCCGCATCCCTGAATCGACCCAAAGTTTGCTCCCCATCTGGACACACACAGGTCTCAGAGGCCCTGATGCCCTAACCTATTCGTAGGAAGACACAGAAAGTAACCCTGTGCCCAATAAGCCTGCCTGAACAAAGCCAGCTTTCCAAAAGAGCATTATGAGATTGCCCTAAATCAAAGAAACAGGAAGAAAATTTGATTGATAGTCTATCTCCAGTCCAAGAGTTGCTAATGTTAACTCTTATGGGGGGTAGGGTGGGGAATTGATGACGTTTTGTGTCTATATTGAACTATGAGTTGTATTTATATTTTATTTAAATTTTTAAATAGTTTTTCTTTCCATACTTGGGAAACTGGGTTTTGTATTGTCATGTTTGTGTTCTGAATAATAAACATCCTTTTATTTGCTAAATTGATATTACAAAAACTGATTATAATAGCAAATATACAATTTTTCTTGAATTGATGCCAAAGGCAATCACTCTCCAAATATAAAGTAAAACCATGTACAGCAACAGCAGCAAAATATATAATATTATGTTTTTACCATTTTGATGGATAAATTTTTTTTTTTTTTTTTTTTTTGGTTTTTCGAGACAGGGTTTCTCTGAATATCTCTGGCTGTCCTAGACTCGCTTTGTAGACCAGGCTGGCCTCGAACTCACAAAGATCCGCCTGCCTCTGCCTCCCAAGTGCTGGGATTAAAGGCGTGTGCCACCACCGCCCGGCTTTTTGATGGGTAAATTTAATGGGGAAAAATACTGTTTATCTTCAAGAATGTAAATGTCTCATTCAATTTAAAAAAAAAAAAACTAAACTCTGGAGGTGTCTACAGAACACCCCCCCCACACACACACACAAACCAACAGTCTAACAGGGATCAGAAAAGACAAGAAGACTCCACTCAGTGTCCTGACAAAGTACAGATGGGGAAAACACAAATATGGCTTTAACTGAGTAAAATGTAGCACAATGCCACTGTGACCAGGAATAGTTAAGTTTCCCAATCACTTCCTTCAAGATGTGCTAATGTCGTTCTCTATACTTTGTTACAGTCTGATTAAGGCTTACATCTTACCCTTCCTTCTCAGAGACCCCAAGAAACTGTTATTAACTGACATAGAAATATCACTTTTCATACTACTTGTACCAGTTATATAAATCTGCACAGCAGAAAATACATGACATGGAATGGGATTCTAAATAAGGAGTACAGACCAAGTCCCCAGGATCTCACTGTTCTAGTTTCCAAACTGAACTATTATAAACACCCGACCTATATAGCACACAGCAGCTGTACCTCCAGTCTTACACATATACAGTATTAACTGGCTACTTATTTTACATCTGACTTCAATTAAACAGGAATAAAAATTACTGATGAAGGGCTGGAGAGGTGGCTCAGCGGCTAAGAGCACTGTCTGCTCTTCCAGAGGTCCTGAGTTCAATTCCCAGCAACCACATGGTGGCTCACAACCATCTATAATCAGATCTGGTGCCCTCTTCTGGACTGCAGGCATACATGCAGACAGAATACTGTATACATAATAAATAAATAAATAAAATATTTAAAAAAAAAAAAAGAAAAAAAATTACTGATGAAAACAATGCCAGTATCATGCCAAACCCCTCAGCTACACCCTATTCTGTAAGCCATCTCCTGAGGATCAGAAGCCCTACATACACAAATGTAGGACAGTCCCATGTTGCCAGTTTAGTGATTAAACTCAGACAGAGGCTTTTTCTGCCTTTAATTAAGCAAAAAGGGAATTCAGTTTCAGACTCATTTCATTAGCTTTCTGATTTCAGAAGAACACTGGTATTTCAGTAGCTGTAACTAATATGGACTCTGGTGTTACTAAATTTAAAATGACATATTCAACTCAATTTCATGTCATTTCCCTAATCCAACCACAAAAATAGAAAAATAAAAGTAATTGTCCTCCATTTACACAATTTAAAGTAAAAATAAAATCTTTTTTAAAAATTCAAGCACTCAAGCCGGGCGGTGGTGTCACACGCCTTTAATCCCAGCACTTGGGAGGCAGAGGCAGGCGGATCTTTGCGAGTTCGAGGCCAGCCTGGCCTACAAAGTGAGTCCAGGACAGTCAGGGCTGTTACACAGAGAAACCCTGTCTCGAAAAACCAAAAAAAAAAAAAAAAAAATTCAAGCACTCAGCCAAGCATGTTAGCACACACTTTTAATACCAGCACTCGGGAGCTATATCTCTGTGAATTCAAGGCTAGCCTGGTCTACAAATAGAGTGCAAGACAGCCAGGAGTACACAGAGGAAATCTGTCTTGAAAAAAACAAAAATCATGGGCTGGAGAGATGGCTCAGTGGTTAAGAGCACTGGCTGCTCTTCCAGAGGTCATGAGTTCAATTCCCAGCAACCACATGGTGGCTCACAACCATCCATAATGAAATCTGGTGCCCTCTTCTGGCCTGCAGATATACCTGCAGACAGAACACTGTATACATAATAAATAAATCTTAAAAAAAAAAATCAAAGCCGGGCGGTGGTGGCGCACGCCTTTAATCCCAGCACTTGGGAGGCAGAGGCAGGTGGATCTTTGTGAGTTCGAGGCCAGCCTGGTCTACAAAGTGAGTCCAGGACAGCCAAGGATACACAGAGAAACCCTGTCTCGAAAAACCAAAAAAAAAAAAAAATCAAACAATAACAAAAAAATCAAGCACTCTGTGGACAGCAATAAAGGAAGATACCTGGCATCAACTTCAGGTCTACACACAGACACACACCTGCATCTACAAATATATACTAACAGACATTTAAGCACAAACATATGCCTTCCCTCTCCTCCTGTCAAAAACAAAAAACGATTGAAAATTAAAATTCATTCACGCTCTCTCCATGGGCAACAGAAAATTCCAACATCAAAGATGAACTAGTTAATGAATAAACACCATAAGCTCCTTAGGTGTCCAACAAAACAAAGTACAAACAATTAGAGAAAAAAGAAACATTAAAATTAGGGAGATCTTTTAAAAGGATTTATCAAAGAGAATCTCCTCCCACAGATAATTTGGAGAGCAGAACTACTACATATCCTGCCAAGTCTCAACTAGAATAAATACAATCCTGTTGTCCATTTTGTTTATAATGTTACAGGTGAGAGCCCTGAATCCTAACCACTAGACCACCAGGGAGCCACATAATGTTACAGGTAACAAAACAAGCTACCTCATACACAGAACAGCTATCCCAGCCAAAACTCCAATGACAGTATTCATTGCCTTTTTATAATACAAAGTTAGGCATATGCATGTGCACGGATAAAAATGTACTAGAACTGCTTAAAAAATAGTAATAGGCTAAGCAAATGACAATTAAATTTTAAGAAAAGACCTCTGATTATTAGATAAGAAAGATCTTGATCCCAAGGGTATATACTTCTAGTAGGGATTGTGGAAGAACCCAGTAGGGCTTCCAACAACATTTCTACCCTAGTAGAAGGAAGTTATATGTAAAATATTGAGGAATCATTAAAGAGAGAGGGAGGAAGGGAGGGAAAGAGAAAGACAGAAAAAAGCTTTAGACTATCTTTTCTCAATTTTTCATTTGAATTTGGACAAGGGCAAATATTAAAGTTCAAGAATGAAATTTCATCTTATATAGAATTATTTCTAGGAAAAGTTTACTTAAAATATTTTCAAACCTAGTTTACATACCTCTGCTTCTACATCTACATTTTGCTTCAAAAGTAATTTCAAAATATCAACATGTCCATTTTGACTAGCAGCTTGCATAGCTGTGTGGCCGGCACACTGTCCATTTACCTAAAAAAGAAGGAAAATTAACTAATGAGACAAGTCAGAAATAGCCAATAAACAAAATCTTGCCTAGTATGTGACTCTTTTAGAACACTCTGACATTACAAACATCACAACATAGACCATCCATATTATTTAAAGAACTACAAAAGAGAACAAGAGAGTGTGTGCCTGCAAACACATGCACATGGAGGCCACAGGTCCATATCAGGGCGTTTTCCTCAACTGCTCTCCACACCTTACTTTGTAAGCAGGGTCTCTCACTGACTCACCTACAGTACCTGACCAGGAACCTCCAAGGCTGCCTTCTCTGCCTTCTCTGCCTTCCCAGTACTGTCATTCCAGGTACCCAGCAGGCCAGTTTGCTTGTTTAATGTCGGTGCTAGGGATCAAACTCAGGTTCGGGCCCTTGAACAACATGCACTTGTACTGACTCAGCCATCTTCCCAGTTCTTTACCTTTTCCTTTTCTATTTTAAAAAGCATTTACTTAGCTTGAACAAATTAAGTGCAAATAAAACTTAAGCTACAACATACAGCTTGAGTAGAAATGCTTAGAATAAACACAGCCTACGATTTGACTAGTCTGCATTACTCAGAAAGCATGCAATAGTCTAGAAAATTTAAGTAAAGTCCTTGAAAAGAAAATAATGGGGTTAGAGAGATGTCTCAGAGGTTAGGAGCACTGACTGCTCTTCCAGACAGAAATCCTGAATTCAATTCCCAGAAACCACATGGAGGCTCACAACCATCTATAATGAGATCTGGTGCCCTCTTCTGGCCATCAGGCA
This sequence comes from Lophiomys imhausi, assembly GCA_907164525.1. Taxonomy (NCBI): domain Eukaryota; kingdom Metazoa; phylum Chordata; class Mammalia; order Rodentia; family Muridae; genus Lophiomys; species Lophiomys imhausi. Next base: position 1,351,147 of record CAJQZJ010032507.1, on the reverse strand, counting down.
TATATGCAGACAGAACACTTGTACACATAATAAATATTTTTAAAAAAAGAAAAAATCTAAAAGTAAAGAACAGCAACTACAGTTACATCACAATATAAATGTATAAGTTTCCTGACATGCACTTTCTGTATGAACTCAAATGATTATGCACAAAAGAGTTTTAGATAGGAGTAAAACAAAAATTTCACTTTTACTTTTATTTTTAGCACAAATGAAATTGTGAAAAGTAACTTTAAGATCAGGTAAATGGATTACTTCTCTAATCAAAAGACAGACTTAGCCAAGCAGATAGTTTTTGTTTTGTTTTGGGTTTTTTGTTTGTTTGTTTGTTTGTTTTCTTCGAGACAGGGCTTCTCTGTGTATCCTTTGGCTGTTCTGGACTCACTTTGTAGACCAGGCTGGCCTTGAACTCACAGAGATCCGCCTGCCTCTGCCTCCCGAGTGCTGGGATTAAAGGTGTGCGCCACCATGCCCGGCTGAGCCAAGCAGATAGTAATTTTAAAGGAAAACAAAAGACCCAACTATATATTGCTTACAAGGAACTAATTTCATCTCTAATGATACACACAGAGACTGAAAGGGCAGGGATGGAATAAGATAATCCATGCAAATGGAAACCAAAGAAGACAATAACCACCCTATTTAAATCAGATAAAAGAGACTTTAAACCAAAATAAAAAGAAGCAAGGGTTGGAGGCAAGCCTGGACTACATGGACAAATTCAAAGAACAGTGGAGTGGCATAGTAGGACCATAGTCAAGAAATCAAAGGCTAGAGATTCATCCAAATATTCAACAGCTGTAAAGGTAAAGAAAATACTTCAACCCAGTGTGCTGGACAGTTTTATGTCAACTTGACAGAAGCTAAAGTCATCTGACAGGAGGGAAGGTCAATTAAACCTACTGGGCTAGAGCAGGAGAGATGGCTCAGTGGTTAAGAGCACCGGCTGCTCTTCCAAAGGACTCGGGTTCAAATCCCAGCACCCACATGGCAGTTCACAGCTGTCTGTAATTGCCTGACATGGTAGTGCACCCCTTTCATCCCAGCACGAGGAAAGAGGCAGGTGGATCTCTGTGAGTTCAAGGCCAGCATGGTCTACAGAGTGAATCCAGGACAGTCAAGGATACACAGAGAAACGCTGTCTCGAAAAAACCTTTCTACTATACTGGTGCAGGCACAACTGAGCTACAATGCCAGACAGGTGGCCATGCTATAGTGTCATGGCACTTAGGACAATCACCAAGGGCTTTCTGATTGGATATGAGGCCTGCTATACAGGAAGAGGTGCACGCCTGATTCTGTAAAAATTAAGCTGTGACTGGATCACAGGCCTAAGGGAGAAGCCTACTGTTGCTGCTCTGCTGAAAGTCATGCATAGACTTGTGCTACCCTCAACTATGGTCACAGAAACTTATTTTTTCATTGGCTGATGGCTAATGTAGAGATTCACAACTGGTCAAAGTGTTCAGTGTAAATGACTGTAAACCCTCATCTGTGGACGGGTCATCTACATGAGCATCCTCCGTCCAAGACTCAAGGACCATCAAGATGACTGTAAACCCTCACCTG
>CAJQZJ010032507.1:1266271-1349568 GCA_907164525.1 Lophiomys imhausi | reverse complement strand
CAAGACTCAAGGAACATGAAGATGACTGTAAACCCTCACCTGTGGGCAGGTCATCTACATGAGCATCCCCACATCCAAGACTCAAGGACCATCAAGATGACTGTAAACCCTCATCTGTGGGCAGGTCATCTACACAAGCACCCCCAGTCCAAGACTCAAGGAACATCAAGGAGGAGGAGTGGGAAGACTGTTACAGTCAGAGAATGGAGAGGAGACCTCTCCATTTCATAAGTGCTGACTTCTGGACAGAACACAGCTGATGCACCTATCAACCTGAAGCAGCTACAGTTAGCCCAAGACCAGGCAGTCAGGATTCAGCCATGCAGCAGGGTTAGGGTGTGGGGGCGCACACCTATGACAGCTCGGGGGGGGGCGGGGGGGGGGGGGGGGGGGGGGGGGGGGGCCGCCCGGGGGGCCGGGGGGGGGGGGGGGGAGTGAGGGGGGAGGGTTAGGGTGTGGGGCGCACACCTATGACAGCTCGGGAGGGAGGGAGGCAGAGGTAGGTAGATCTTTGCCAGGCCAGCCTGGTCTACAGTGAGAGTTCCAAGACAGTCAAGGCCACACAGTGAAACACTGTCTTGAGAAAAAAACCAAAGAAACAAAGATTCCAGAATGGGTGGGGGCCCACCTTCCTGAGGCCCCACCTCTAGAAGAGTTGATAGGCAACTGACAGCTGCTGAGGGAGAGAGGATCACTATCCTTGAGAATGTGACTACTAGTAGGTTATCTATGCCAGAGGGTGGCCCAAACCCATGTCATTCATAGATGTGTGTGTGTGTGTGTGTGTGTGTGTGTGTGTGTGTGTGTGTGTATACTTTAGTGCTACAGCACTTGCTTAATTAGCACGTGAAAGGCTCTGTATCCCAAACCTCACAACTATAAACAAAGAATTCAGAAAGGCAACTATGTAGTTAGTTAAGACTAACACAGTTAACACTAACATAGTTCCTTGCTGTGACAAATACTTGAATGCCTGCACTGGGCTAGCCTTCCCCTTTTATTTCATGTAGACCTCCAGTTTATCAGATTGTGTTGCCCACATTCAAAGACATCCCTTTCCTCACCCCCATCTTAATTTTTTTCTGGAAATACACACACACACACACACACACACACACACACACACACACACACACACACACACACGTCATCTTGACAGGAGGAACAGAGCAGAGTGTATTACAGTACTCTGACTTCAGGATATACTCAAAACTACAATAATTAAAACAGCCAGACACTGACCCAGAAACAGATACAAAAAACAACCGACCCCTGCATCAATAGCCAGCTGATTTCTTGGCACTAGAAGCTGAGGATACATACCAGAGAAAAGACAGTATTTTCAACAGCCAGTACTAAAAATACTGCCTCTTACCAACTTCAAAAGCCAACTCTAAACAGCTTGAAGACTTCGGGCTTTATTAGATCATTAAACTACTGTTTCTGCATATGCCTCAAAGTTGTTTTGAATGCTCACATCCACATCTGGTCTTTTCAGCAAATCCTCCACTTTAACCACATCTCCATTGGCGGCAGCCTTAACCAGCTCTTCATTGAGGTCACCAGATTCTTGGGTTTCAAATAATTTCTTCAGGAGCTGCGAGAGCCTTTCTGAAAAGCACAAACAAGCTGCTCAAGAGGAACACACGTTCTCCATGCTCCTAAATGGTTTTCCTGTTTTACTATTTCTATCATTGATGTTATTTCTACTGTGTACAGACAGCTACCATGCAAATACTAAGCATTAATATAAGACTCCATTAAATTCAACTCCACAAATATTCTAAGTGTCTTCAAATCATGCATTTTAAGGTGTAAATGAAGAAAAAGTAGAGCTACAGACTAAAGTAATTTCAGATTTAAAGTCATACTAATGATACCATAAACAAACATATGAGAATGGTGATCCAACGATATAAATGCCTTTTAGGCATTAGATTGTAGAAAACTCAACAGAGCGGCCTATTTATTTCTGTTGTTTTGTATTGTATTTATAGTTATAAGAAAAAGAACCATTTTTTGGACTGAAAGGGAGAGCTGTTGGGGGGGGGAAGAAATACCTTAAAAAAAAAAAAAGGGAAGAGGATGGGGGGTTGAGGGGGAGGAGGGTGGAAGGGTGGGACTGGAGGGGGGAGTAGGGAGGGGATTGTGATTGAGATGTAACTTGAAGAAATAAAAAATAAATTATTAAAAAAAAAAAGAAAACTCAACAGAGCAATAATTTTAACTCAGAAATAATGAATCCTCTATAGTATCTAGGAATACATTTTAGGAGTAAATCCATTTTCAGCTGAAGATGAACATATAAATGATAATAGCATGCTCTGTTAAGGACTGTTTTTCCTTGTATAAGTAATTCAGAAAATACCAAGTTCTAATCTTTAATTCTTTGGGTCATTACTCAAAAAGCAGAGGAATCACAAAATGGAAAAAAAAAAAAATCACATGGTATGCCAAGCCCAACTCTTTGAAAGTAAATATCAATTACTCTTTTCTTTTTAGTTTATATGTATCCAAGCTAATTTGACACATCTAGCCTCAAAATAGAAATTAACATTGTTTAACTTATCAGTACACTAGCAATTTGCAACAAGAACTCAAAAGAGAGAAAGTAGAAAACAGTACAAAATACATTGTGGTAAGAGTTGTGTTTATTTAAAAAAAAACAGTTATGAGAATGTTTTTGTTTAATTCCAGGTGTGAGGTCTATAAACCGTGCTAGCTTTGAACTCAGAGGCCTACCTGACCGCTGGGATTAAAGGTTTGTGCCACCCTGCTCGGCCTGAGAACTGGGTGTCATCACTTTAAGAAAATAAGACAAGACATACCACCAGACGCATTGCTAATGGCTGATCCCGCTGATGCCACCTTGGAAACTGCTGCAGGGTTGTATGTCCATGATGTCCCACAAACTTCCACCTTTAGATCACTGTCTGAGTAAATCTGTTGTACTCGGCCAACTTTACCTAGAGTCTTAAAAGAAAATATTTATTATTAAATGCCACAACCACCTTCTGTATTTTAAAGTGTTGATTTTATTAAGTTACTAATTTTAAAATTTTTAAGAGATAACCATATTCAAATAAATTATTAATAACAAACTTAATTGTCTCTTTTAAAAGTATCTGAATAATGGGATTGGAGAGATAGATAGCTTACCCATTAAGAGCATCTGCTCCTGCAGAGGATCTGGGTTCTGTTCCCAGCAACCACATGGTGGCTCACAACCAACCCTAAATCCAGCTCCAAGGGATCAAACACCCTCATCTAACTTCTGCAGGGACCAGCACAAATGTGGTGCACATACATGCAGGCAGGCAAAACTTTATACTCATAAAATATTAATTATTCTAAAATAAAAATTTTAAGTAACTGCTTCAAAAGAGTGGTGTAGAAATAATATATATATATTAAATGGATAAGAAGGTGAGCCACGCACAGGTATCAGCAGCAACATGAGTTCTCACCAGCTGGCAAGCACTGCTCTAAGACCTTTACATTCATGGGTACACCTAATACACAATCCAGAAACAAGCACTTTTATTAGCACTATTTGAAACTCAGATACAAAAGCCAATCTCTTAAGCATTACAGAATCATGATACCTGACTATTGATGAGAATAGAATAGCCGGCTACTTCCTAACAAAGGTAAGATGAACCTTGTACACTGTTGGCTTGTTTGACTTTTCCAACTTCTTGAAAGGAGTCCCACCATTTCTAGATGACAGTCTTGTCTTTTTGTCCATTCCTTCTTTCTCATATATAGATATAGATATGTATATATACATAAACATATGTAATAAATGTTACATGAAAATGTTTCCATTTCTTTTCCTTCTCCTTTTTGATGTTTTATTATGGGAAGCTGCAAACAAAAGTAGCTAACAGTATACTGATTCTTCACATATTCTCCAACAGCTCATGGCCAGTCTGCATATATCCTCAGGCATTCTTCATTCCCAGACGACATCAGCGTACATATCAGACAGACATTACTAACAGATCCACACTACTATTAGCTACTCAACACTATCAATAATTCTGTATGATAAAGCATAAAATGTCAGGATTCAAATTTCCAACTGACACATAAATAACTTCTTAGTTTGCTTAAAATGAAGATCCAAAGTTCATGAACTACAGAGATGGCTTAGCAGTTAAGAGCACACACTGCTCATGCAGACTAACTAATTTTGGCTCTAAGCACCCACTTTGGTTGATTCACAATCACCTATAACTCTAGCTCCAGGAGATCAGACACCCTCTTCTGGACTTCAGAGGCATGTGCACTCACATACACACATGCACAGATCCACAGACAGACAGACAAAAAAATAAACCCTGAGAGCTGAAGAGATGGTTCAGCAGTTAAGAACATTTGCTCTTGCAAAGGACCAGGTTTAATTCCCAGCACGACATGGGGGTTCACAACCATCCACTAACTCCAGTTCTGATGCCCTCTTCCAACCTCTGCATGTATTAGGCACATACATGATGCATTACACAAACATAAGGAAAACACAGACATAAAATCTTAAAAAATAAAGTAAGTCTATATGCTTTTTAAATTATCAATAGTATGAGTAAACAGGGTTATTTGACTCACAATCTGAACTTTGTTACTTGGTGTAGCTCAACAGGCTTGTCTGCCTTTCTCTGAGCACAACTCTACAAATCCCTGATAGCTTCTCTGCTGTCTGGTACAGGCTCATCCTCACCTAACTTTTCTCTTCAGTAAGGGAAAGTATTGGAAATCATACTCTGAACTAAACTGCACTTAACTGCCACTGCCTTCTCATTGCTTACAGGTTTCTCTATGTACAGAAGTCAGAAGTAGGGTTTTATTTTCTCATGTTTTTATTTTTATCTTTTTTAAAAAATTATTTATTTTAAATGTATATATGCATGCCTGAGTGTGTGTATGTGTACTGCATGCATGCATGCAGGTGCCCAGAGGCCAAAGGGGGGACATTAGATCTCCTGGAATTGGGATTACAGACTGCTGTGAGCCAGTTGTGAGCACTCTAACAACTGAGTTTAAAACTCTAGTCATTACGTTTGTATTGTCCTAACAGTTACATTTAACTAACACCTTTCTATAAATACAAATGGGAACAGACATCTCCTTACTCCTTCTTTTAAACAGAGACTTGTATACCTGAATGTCTCTTGGCAACATGAGCAATACTCACCTTAGTCATTACTGAATTCTTCTTACACACTCCTGCCCTCCACATCTACACACACACACACACACACACACACACACACACACAAACATACACATTTTTTTTCTTTTTTGGTTTTTCGAGGCAGTGTTTTTCATTGCCTCCCAAGTACTGCAACATGCTCTTTAAAAGCAGACTGGAGTCCAGCAGTGGTGGCACACACCTTTAATCCCAGCACTTGAGAGGCAGTGACAGGCTCTGAGAGAATTCAAAGCCAGTCTGGTCTACAGAGCAAGTACCAAGACAGCCAAGGCTACACAGATAAACCCTGTCTAGGAAAACCATAAATAAATAAATAAATAAATAAATAAATAAATGAGTGAGTGAGTGAGTGAGTGCGTGAGCTGGATATTATTTGCTAGTGAACATGACTAGCGGAGTTTCAAACTCCTGTGCCATAAAGGCCCTTAGGAGTACAGAGCCCGCTATCCAGAAGACAAGAACTGGGGATATATTTGATCTCGTGGACATCTGTAATGAGCTACTTGTCAGCTACCATGTCCTCAAATTAATTAAACGTGATGAAGTTCCACTTCCTTGAGGTGTGGATGCTCTGGTAGCCAGGGAACTTGAACATGGCTCTATACAAGTCAGTAATTACGCTCCTTACTCTTGGTGCAGGTAAACAGGATGACCAAGCCAATGTGAATCCTGGCCACCAATACCCTAGGACTTTCCAAAGGTATCTGGATCCCTGTCTAGAGCCTAGACAACAACAGCATTGAGATAGAAAATATGCATGAGAGACTCACAGATAGACACAAAGACAATGTTGGCAAGTACAGGCACAAAAGATGCTGAAGGATCCCAACAGGCTCCAAGTGGGTGGTGTGTACATGTAAGGCTGTATGTGGTGGGTATGTGTGACTGAGTGCCAGCCTAGGCTTTACTCTCCTGTCCACAACCACCACCCTCCTTCCCACCACATTGCCTGCCCTACGCAGAATGGATTAGATGACTCAGGGTGACACTGAGGATTTGGTTGGCCAGGTTTCAGGTCACAGTTTCTCTTGGCTGTGGGATGATGCTAGTTTGTACTTGAAGATCCTCCAACTGCATGAGAGATGTGAAGGGGTGGTGACTCGGAGGCTTCCTCCTCATCTCTCTGCTCTTCCTCTGCCCCAGAGGCACTGGAGGACAGCTGGAAGCCCCTATCTGGACTCATTATCCCCATTATAACAGTGTCCAGCCCTGATTTGGACACCTGTTCCTACAGAGCCATCTTTGGGCCTGCACCTGTGATCAGGGTTTGTTCCCCTCTGTCCCACTCCCATCTCGGCAGCCCCACACTGGAGTCCAAGTGGCTAAGTTGAGCTCCTGAAAGGAAAGTGACCAGAGCAGAGAGAACCCTAAGCTTGGAACCTCTGTGCTGCTCCCTGGGCTTCTCTGGGCTGAGAGGGCCAGGGGTTCTCTAGTCCTGTTTACGATGGACAGGCTCCTTTCTTACACTCAACTACAGTCTATGAACTGAGAATTTGGGACTTATTTTTCTGATTATAAAAAGTGCCATGCCATTTTTATAACAATAACAAAATATGCATACCCACCAGAAACTGTCTAAGGTCCCGTAGGACAACTCATACAAGCAACAGGCTGAATGCACCACCACAAAAGCTGCTATTTGCAACCATAGCATGCCAGGCTTTCAATAATTTTAAATAATAGTATCTTGGCATAGTTAACACAACTAACAAGCAATTTATTAAGCTCATGTTTCCTCATTCCCATCACTGACAGTTGCAGTTATGCTGTTGGAACATATAATCACTGTATGTGCTCCCCTTTCAATTTAATTAACCAAATTAATAAACACATATTGCATGATCAGCTGGTGCCTAGTCACCTGGATTGCCTCAATCTCATTCTTTAGTAGATTACCCAGAACAGGCGTTATGGGAACAAGGCACTGAAATTCTTACATACTCAAAGCAATTCATTAACTTTATACTTAAAAGTCAGTTTGGTTAAATATAATTTTTCTTTCCTTAGCTATATTAATTATCATGTTTTCTGTTTTCTGCATGAAACATTGAGATATTTTTCCATACAACCAAATGTTCCTCTTCCTGTTATGACTAGTAATTTGGGCTTTTTTTCTTAAGAGGTCCAAAGAATTTTCCCTATCCGTGAAGACTCAATTATTCTATCAGAGTACGTTTCCCCAGGTATGTCATGTGTGCTCTCTTTGAAGTTCAGTCTCAAATCTGTTTTTAATTTCAAGGACATTTAGCTAGAATTACAAGTGTTAGCTTAGTAGTAGACAGCTGGCTAGCATTCACAAGATCTTAGTTATACCAAAAAAGAATTCTATCTGTTTCACCCCTGTGTTTTTGCTGGGCTTACATCTGCATACATCAGATATTCCTTAGATGTCATTTTCTATGGAATATATTTTATCTTTTCATATTTAAATTTTTCATGGTTTTGATCCTTCTATTGCTCCTAAGATATTATCTGTAGCAATTATTTATTGTGTAATCATCACTTTTTTAAAAACTTTATTTGAGCTGGGCGTGGTGGCACACACCTTTAATCCCAGCACTTAGGAGGCAGAGGCAGGCAGATCTCTGTGAGTTCAAGGCCAGCCTGTTCTACACAGCAAGTCCAGGAACTCTCAGGGCTACAGAGAAACCCTGTCTTGAGAAGAAAAAAAAACTTTATTTATGCATGTGTATGTAGTATGTATGTGTCTGTGTGTAAGGTGTATGAGAGTATGTGTGCACGTGTGGATATCAGAGGTGAGATGTCTTCCACTATCACGCTCCACTTAACTTTTACTACATTTATTTATTTATTTATTCATTCATTCATTCATTCATTCATTCATTCGTTTGTTTGTTTGTTGTGTGTAATAAGAACACAAGCATGTATGTGTACACCCATAACAGAGTGGAGGTCAGAGGACAACTTGCAGAAACTGTTCTCTCCTTCTACCATTTATGTCCTGAAGATCAAACTCAGATCACCAGCCTTGCTGATAGGTGGTGCCCTTCCTTACCTGCTGAGCCACCTCTCCCTAGCCTCCACCTTACCTTCTGAGACAGGGCATGGAGCCCAGCACTTAACCAACTGCTAGACTGGAATGACAGTAAGCTCCACTGATTTGCCTCTCTCTGCTACTGAGTGCTAGAGTTGCAGACACATGACTTTTACCTGGGTTCTGGACAAAGGAAATCAGTTCTCTTCATGCTTGCTTGGTACATACTTTCCAATCTCCTCAGCCAAACGTGTTTTAAATGACTTGTTCTTCTCTGAAGTCTTTGTTAAGTTCGAACACCTTGTTCCTGTTATTTCACTCTCTGCCCTGGGTCTTGGCATGCCCTTAACTTACTTTACTCTCTGCCCTGGGTCTTGGCATGCCCTTAACTTACCTTACCTTGCTGTTTTGGACTGCCCGGCTTTAGCTTCTCTCCGTTTTCCATCACAGCCGTTCTTTGTGTGCAGTGCTGCTCTGCCCCTTCACCCTGTCCTCAGTAATAACCGCCCACCTTTAATCTGTGCTTGTTCATCACTTTGCCCATATTGTCTGTATTTAACTCAATTTCGTTACTATTTTCAGTACTTTTTCCTTAACAGACTAACCTAGGAAGGGCGCTCAGGATGGCCTCAGCTGACTTTAGCTTGGGCCCACCACAGTCAAACTGAAGTTCCTAAGAGCACTCAGATTCAGCTTTAGTTACAGCGCTAATCTCCACACGAGCCAATGAGAATCTGAGCACTAACACAGCCAGTGTGTCCCGCTCTCAGGTCTACTAGATGCCCTCTCAATTCACCCAGGCTCCATACAGTCTGATGTGGCTGACTGGCTGCCAGTGACTTAGCTACTCATTCATATTTTAAGGTAAATCTACAAGAGAATGCATTTTCTTTTCTTTGGTTTTTCAAAATAAGGTTTCTATGTACAGCACTGGCTGTCCTGAAATTCACTGTTGCAGATGAGGCTGGCCTTGAACTCACAGAGATCTACCTGGCTCTGCCACCAGAGTGCTGGGATTAAAGGCGTGCACCATCATGCCTGGCAAGAGATTGTATTTTCCTTGTTTTGTTTACAATTGTATACTTATGCTCTAACAAAACCTAACAGATATATTTTATGTTCTAAAATATCTATTTCAGGGAGTACAGATAGAAGGATGGATGTACTAACCGAAGGACAGAACAACAATGCAGACAGGATGAGAGAAGGCTAGTTAAGGCAGGAACTTGAGGGTGGAGAATAAGAAATGAAGCACTGACTTGTCTGAAAAAGGAGGCTGAGCAACATAGGGTAGGATGGTGGGATTCCAAGAGGAGCAGAGAGGGAAAGAGTGAACTCAACAGAGGACTCAACAGGGGCACAACAAGGTGAAAGGGATGGGACACAGGACCAGGAACAGAATGAAACAATGTAATACAGGAGGGGACAGAACAAAAGCTAGTGTAAGAAAAAAAAAACAGATAAACGAAAGACAAAATAAACTCGTGTATTATTGTTGAGCAGCTGATGAATGAGTACTGAATGAAAACACTAAAAATTAAGCTGTACTCATTGAGAGCAAAACAACCCTTAGAAGACATGCACTTGAACTGTCCCACATTCCTTCACATTTTAGGCCCCCAATAGCAGAAAAGTTGTGGTGTTGTCACATTACTGAGACTGAAGAGCATGCTGCCCTCTCATTTGGGGACTGAATACCAGGAAAACCACTGCCTCCAAATACTGTATCACATCCATCATAGACAGTGTTATCAGAAATTCTAGCCCCTTCTGGATCTTCCTAGGCTAATCCAACTGGAATAAACTAGGTATGAGTACACCTTGCTGCCTAGAACACCTATATGATGCGGTGGCGTTAAGCATTCTAAATGTTTATTGGTCCTGCTTGCTATCTGTTACTTATTTTGTCTCTGGTTGGTTAAATAAATGCTGAGTCCTGGAGACTGGGCAAAGACAGAGGTAGGCAGGACTAAGGTGTGTGGGCTTTTTCAAAAACAGAAAGCATCTTGGGAGGAAGAAGCTCGAAAGACAAGCCAGGAGAAGGCAAGGAGGACACACCATGGGGTAGATTAAAGAAGATCCTTCCACGTGGCCTGGAACATCACCACAGCGTGAAGAATAATAGTCCAAAGGGACGTCTGTACATATGGGGTCATATTTGGGTAATAGAATTATGAGCTAGCTTAGATGGGCTAGGATTGCACAATTCAGGCCAAGGCTTGTTAAAATCCATCCGGTGTCTGTGTGTATTCATTTATAATGGTGGGTTAAGGATTAACACCACTGAACCAATAAAGATAATATAAATACTAGTAAATAGTTTAATTAGACATTTATATACACATATATATTATATTCTATATTGTATTCATATATATATACACACACAGCAATCTTTTGCAACTACATTCTGAGTGATTTTTCTTTTTTTTATGTAACTTTCAATTCCAATTGTTTCTCAAATTAAATTTGCTTTAATTAATTAGTTAATTAATTCTATAAGCACAGTATAATATTTCTTCACAAACTATTTTACATATACTTACTGGAAGCATTGCTTCAGCCCATTCACCATGTCCTCTTTGGAGAAGTTTAATTCTTTCCAGATCATAACAAACTTGCACAAGATCACCCACTTGAAACTGTGTAGTACCGCCTTCTGCACCCTGCACGGCCTCCCCACTGCGGACAATGTTTGCCTTAGTAAGAACAGCAGGATTGAAGGTCCACCTACAAAAGCAGAACCAGGCTCAGAACAAGGGAATTCAGTCAATACATCTTTAAACACTACAGGAGAAAAGCCTCGCACTACTTCAAAATAATAAAGCACTCCTGTGCAATTACACTCTGAATGACTTTTATTTCTTTTTTCATGGAACTGTCAATGTTTACCAGTGCATATGATATATAAGGAACATCCCTGTACATATATAATTGTGCATATAGAATCGGTTTCTACAGAGCAGCTCAGGAGAGCTTCCTGGTCACAACATGTACTTATTCACCATTCTATTCTAGCCAAACTGCCCACCAAGGACATCATCCCTCCTCCATCAGGGTTCTCAACCTGGGGGTCATGAGCCCTTTGGGTTGTGTATCTAATATATCCTGTATATCTGATATTTACATTATGATTCATAACAGCAGCAAAATCACAATTGTGAAGTAGCAACAAAAATAATTTTATGTTTAGAGGAACTATATTAAAGGATCACAACAGCCTTAGGAAAGTTAAGAACCACTCCCCTGTACCATTGCCAATCTCATAGATAAAAGTCTATCTAGTCTAATTTGCCATGCATAAATGTTTTCTATAATTATAGTCCCTGTATCAAAATAGATCTGTTTTAGGGGTGTAGGTCAGTGATAGTGATTGCTAGGCATGCCCAAACCCTGAGCTCAGTTTTCCAAGACCACATACAAATGAAATTTCTTTTGTTTTTGTTTTTTTGACAGAGCCTCAAATATACTGAAAACAATCTTACTCTTCTGTCTTCCTGCTTCTGCATCCTAAGTGCGTGGATTCCAGGCATATGCCATATCGCACAGTTATGCAGTGGGACCAAACCCAGGGCTTCAGTAGTGCCAGTCAACACTCTACTAATTGAGTTATGTCTCTACCCAGAATTATGGTTTCTTTATTTCACATAAGCACTTCCCTTTGCTATTGTCATATTCCTCTTAATTCCTGACTACTCAATGTCTCATCAAACAAATGTACCACAGTACACACAACACACTCCACTTAACCACACACTGAACTCCAGCACACACACAAAAAAAAATCCCTTGTCAAATAAATTCCTAAATTATTTGCATCTTATACACTCTTCAGAATCCAAGTGCTTATCTGGAATAAGAGAATATCAAAGATCAGACTACATAAAAAACAAAACAAAACTGTTCCTTGAATGATGCAAGTTGGAGCTGGTTGAATGGCTCAGTAGTTAAGCCACTGCCTCTCAACCTGTGGGTTGCAACCCCTTTGGGGTTGCCTGAGACATCCTGTATATCGGATATTTACATTAAGATTCATAACAGTAAAAAAATTACAGTTATGAAGTAGCAACCAAGTAATTTTATGTTTGGAGGTCACAACATGAAGAGCTGTATTAAAGGGCCACAGCATTAGGAAGGTTGAGAATCACCAGGTTAAGCACACTTACTGCTCATGCAGAGGACCTGGGTTTATTTTCTACATGGGGGCTCACAGCCACCTTTAAGTCAATTCTAGTGGATCCAAACCCCTCCTCTGGCCTCCAGCAGCTCCTACACACATACATGGTGCACATAAATTCATGCAGGAACACACATACATAAGTAATAAATAAAACATTACATGCATACAAGTAACTTCTTTTCCTAAAGCAACTGCAGAGCGAAAGGTCTCTGAATAGTTAAGAATCATATTCATAGGCCAGCAAGATGGCTCAGCAAGCACAGGCATTTGACACCAGGCCTGTCAACCTGAGTTTAAACACGAGGACACCTATGACAGGAGAGAAACAACTCCTGCAAGTTGTCCTTTCACTTCAACGCAAATAAGTAGACACATACATACCCCATATATACATTTTTTTTTAATGACACACAAAATTCTGTTTTCTTTCTTACCACCCAGTGCCCTTTACCTCCGAACTTACACTGTGAAACTTACCAGGCTTACAACAGCACCTTACACAGCAGTATGGACTTAATCCCCTCCCTCTGCATACAGGGCTTCCCACTCTCTATGTTTGTCCTTTTGTTGTCTTTTTCTAATCAAAGTGATGCTTTCTAAAATATTTCTATATGTACTGATACAACTCTGTGTGTAGCCTGAAGATATGGATATACAGCTAGTGGCAGTGGTACATGTCTGTAATTCCAGCATGGGGCAAGGGGTGCAAGGAAGTAATATCATTCAGTTTGTGAACAGTCAAGGACTACAGAGAGAGTTCCAGGTGAACCTAAGCTACATATCCATACCATGTCCTGAACACACAACTGCCAAACACACACATGCACACACAAACATACTGGGTACTATCACAGATGATTCCCAACTTAGGTAAACAACTTAGCAGCAGTTTTCCTTATTGTAAATAAAACTTCTCCTCTAAAAAAAAGCACAGTCAGACACTCATTTTAGCTACTGTCTTTAACTACAACTTTTGCTTTAAGACACTGTAACTAGGTTTAAAATAAAAGGTATATACTCGGCCTCCATGGAATTGGAAATCAAATTATAGAGTCAATAATCATTTTAACAGATAATAGGAAACTAAAACCATAGAGTGTAGAAGAAAAAAGAGGCTGCCAAAACATATAAACATGATATTTACAGGTTATAAATGAGTGAAATTCACTAACAAAGGACAAGAAAAAAAGAAAAAGAATGCTATTCACTATATGAGGGAGCAGTATAAAAAAGGTCCAAAAGGAGAACATGCACACAGCCCTGCAGTGGGCACAGCTCTCAATGTATGCAGGAGAACATGCATACAGCCCTCCAAAGGGCACAGCTCTCGATGCATGCAGGAGAACATGCACACAGCCCTCCAGTGGGCACAGCTCTCAATGCATGCAGGAGAACATGCACACAGCCCTCCAGTGGGCACAGCTCTCAATACATGCAGTACTGCGCTACTGACAAAACATGCCTAGAGCGAGGAAGGCTGTGCTGTTAAAAGAAGAAGCCAGAGATAGGAGACAACAGACTGTAAATGTTACTGCTCTTTGCTCACAACAAACTGTTACAGCCCACTGTGAACAAAGAATGTTTGGCTAATTTTGGACCTAATGCTGATAGCATATAGAATTGTTTGTTTTATTTTTGGTTTTTGAGAAAGGATCTCTACAGTCTAGGCAGGTTCTGTTCCTGTGATAAAATACCAGGACCAAAAACAACTTAAGAGAACAAGGAGTGTATTTTTGGCTTCCAGTTCAGAAAGAATCCATAATGTTGGAGGGAGCATGTTCCAGCACGCAGCTGGAACAGGAAGCTGAGAAGCAAACTGGAAGTAGGTAGGGGAGAGTATGAACCCTCAAAGCCTACTACCACTGAAGAGCTTCCATCCAGGCTCCACATCCTAAAGCTTCTACAACCTCCCCAAACACCACCACCAAATGGGGACCAAATGTTCACATTCTGAGCCCACAGAGGACATTGTTCATTCAAACCACCATATTGGCTTTGAAGTTGCAATAGTCCTCCTATTTCAACATCCCCAGTGCTGAGATTACAAGTGTGAGCCACCATGCCCCAGGTAAATGCATACAAGTTTTATTAGAAACATACACAGACACAGACACACATCCCTCACTGCGTTACTCACGTGCTTGGAATTTGCATCTATTGCCCAAGAACTAGCTCTAATAAACTTTGAGTTACAGCATATTATTGCTTTCTTTAAGGCTCTTGTCTCTGTATGTTAACTTTGTCACAAAAACCCAGGAAAAAGTACCAACCTATTGCCACTTGGATACTGTACTACAATGTCATGATCTTCATCAATGCCACAGACAGTTCCAGTTGTAGTTAAAGTCTCAAACATCCCATCAGTCCATCCCCCATGGCCATGTTGCAAAGACTGTACAATTTCCAGGTCAAGATCTATGTTCACCAGGTCACCAATCTGCAATCCACCAGGGTTCCTGTTGCCATTCTGCTCACCTGTAATTACAAACACAATTAATGAAAGGGAGAATGGACGAAGAAAAGACAAGCAGTGCAGTACGCAACTGTATTCATGTGTGTGCCACCACGACCTTGCCATCACAGCTGGTTAGATGCTGTACAGGCTGGTTTTGTGTGACACAAGCTAGAGTCACCAAAGAGGAAGAAGCCTCAGTT
The DNA here is from genome assembly GCA_907164525.1 of Lophiomys imhausi. Classification (NCBI taxonomy): domain Eukaryota; kingdom Metazoa; phylum Chordata; class Mammalia; order Rodentia; family Muridae; genus Lophiomys; species Lophiomys imhausi. The sequence goes on along the minus strand of CAJQZJ010032507.1, from coordinate 1,334,526 downwards.
GAGAAAATGCCTCCATGAGATCCAGCCGTAAGGCATTTTCGTAATTACTGATCAACTGGGGGGTGTAAGCCCACTGTGGAATGTTGCCATTCCTGGGCTGGTGGTCCTGAGTTCTGTAAGAAAGCAGGCCGAGCAAGTCATGGAGAACAAGCCAGGAAGCAGCACACCTCCACGACTTATGCATCAGCTCCTGCCTCCAGGTTCCTGTCCTGTTTGTGTTCTGTCCTGACTTCCTTCAGTGATGGACTGTGTGATCTAGAAGTGTAAGCACGAAGAGAATAAACCCTTTCCTCCCCAACTGGCTTTATAGTCATGGTTTTTCATCGCAGCAATAGAAACCCTAAATAACACAGAGGTCTATGTTAATTTTCATTTCTTTTTTATTTCCTCTAATTAGTTGTGGTGTTTTTGTGTAAGAGTCTGTTCTTTACATTTAGTTTACCTCATTTATTGACGAACAGCTAGCTACTCGTGGTATTTCCTTAGAATCTTTTTATAAAATAGCTTATTTTTTATTTTTTTGGTTTTTCGAGACAGGGTTTCTCTGTATAACAGCTCTGGCTGTCCTAGACTCACTTTGTAGACTAGGCTGGCCTCGAACTCACAGAGATCCGCCTACCTCTGCCTCCCAAGTGCTGGGATTAAAGGTGTGCGCCACCACCACCCGGCTAAAATAGTTTATTTTTTAAATGACATAATTGTATATATTCATGGATACACTATATTTTAATAGATACATACAATGTATGAGCAAATCAGAGTAATAAGCAGATCCATTACCTCAAATTATTTATCCTTTATGATAAAAAACTTCAAATTCTCTTTTAGCTATTTTGAGATGCAAAGCAGACATTACTGTTAACTAATGTCACATACTGTGCTACAAGACCCCAGAATAACTGTAATTGTAATTATGTAAGTAAAAGGTTTTACAACTGAGTTTTTAAATATAGAAAAAGTAAACCAGTATTAACTCAAAGGTTGCAATGATGTGGGCCAGAGGCATGGAGCTGAAAGATGCCCTTCTGTCAGGCAAGGGAAAGGCACTGGGCTCAATCCTCAGAACACAAAAAGATCAAAGAAAATTTAACAATATAATTACTCTTAAAAATTAAGTAGGAGCAAAATCTATGAAAGAACACCAATCCTGCATCAGAACACAGCGTTCTGGGATGTAAAAACATTCAAGGTTTTGCTTAGGTGACTCACTGACTACCACTCTACCAGAACCACGGTAATCACAGTAACTGAAAATAGAATGTAAAGGGAAACTTGGTTTCTTCTCAAATGTGCTTAGTATTATTTTAACAAACAAAATCTGCATTCTTGTCTAAAGACAATTAAAAATAAAGATTCTGGGACAAAGATTTAAAAAGCATAAAACACCAGGGATTGAAATGTTCATGTTCAGCCTACACTTCTCTTATAAAGGCACAAAAGAAAGCAAGAAAATATGAGCTCACCAAAAGCTTGTGCATTTTCCTACAGTCTCCTTTAAAAAGAAATGAAAGAAAATGACCCTTGACAAAAAAGGCAAGTCAGTGCCTCAGAAAGAGATGCAGTGCAGCGAGGAGAGAGCCCTTGGGAGTCTGAGGATCCATCACAACTATGGCAACAGAATGAACTTTCAAACAAAAGTAGTTCTGGTTCTTTTACTCTTTAAAAACATATCTATAGCCGGGCGGTGGTGGCGCACGCCTTTAATCCCAGCACTTGGGAGGCAGAGGCAGGCGGATCTTTGTGAGTTAGAGGCCAGCCTGGTCTACAAAGCGAGTCCAGGACAGCCAGAGATATTCAGAGAAACCCTGTATCGAAAAACCAAAAAAAAAAAAAAAAAAAACATATTTATGTTGCTTGGAATTATATATTTACTAATTACCCTGATCTTGGAGCTGTTCTTTTATCAAGAAATTAGTTTTATAGTAAGTCTGAGGTATTTATAAGCACTAAATTGTCAAATTCTTTCCTCAGTAGTGTAGGTGATACAACACTGATATAACCTAATTCTAAAATTTTAATGGTGTAAGTTCAGTTAAAAGTGAATTAAGTAGGCCAGGTGGTAGTGGCACACACACCTTTAATCAGAGCACCCGGGAGACAGAGGCAGGTGGATCTCTGACTTCAAGGCCAGCCTGGTCAAAAGAGTGAGTTCCAGGACAGGCAGGGTTACACAGAGAAACCCTGACTCAAAAAGAAAATCAAAGTGTATGAAATACAGAATATGACACACATAGTACATCACTTTCTAAGACATGACAACTCGTCCCGATCCTAAGTAGACCATAAAAAAGGAATACATGTTTTAGAACCAAAATGAAACTACATGTTTATCTACATAACTTTAATGAGAATCAATTTTTTTTCCTGTCCACTTTAGACATTATATTGATTCTATGAACCTGTTTCATAATTTGGAAATTTTCTGTCGTCTGCTAACTCACCTAGCACAGGGCAATGATCTCTGTAGAAAGAACCTCCTTTGGCATCCTGGACACACTTCAGATCAGACTAAAAAAAAGAAACCAGAGAAAGTCACCCACTGAACCACTGAAGCAGTACCTGAAGCAGGCAACTCCACCCAGCACACACAGCACTGGCAGCACTGCCGCTGGCAGGCAGCCACACTCAGCTCTGCTTCAGAAGCATCTATCAGAGCAGACAACTGATCTGCACAAAGCCCGTGTTTACCTTCAGCTATCTTATTTTAAGGTAAGTCAGCACTGAACCTTCAACATCAGTGTTTTCAAAAGCACATGGCAAGCAAAATCTCTAAGGAATACCTAGTATTTATGTACAGACAACACATTGAAAATTTAAAATATCTTTACCCAAAATAAATAAATAAAAATCTCACTATGTTTTATCCTTTCAAGCAAGTTTATTAAAGATACAAGGCAAATATAGGAAGGGAAATTATATAAAAATCAACCACCCTGTAGGAGCAGAGAAAAATAGAACCAAGCCCAGCCTTTGATCATTCGTAGTTTAAATTTCCCTATTTATCTAGATTATTAAGTTCCTTCCCACTTATTTTTATAAGAAAACATATTCTTACTTAAATACTTGAATGAGAAAACACCCATGGTTACATGTTACAAGAAATATGGACATTGCTGGGTGTGGTGGCGCACGCCTTTAATCCCAGCACTTGGGAGGCAGAGGCAGGCGGATCTCTGTGAGTTCAAGGCCAGCCTGGTCTACAAAGCAAGTCCAGGACAGCCAGGGCTGTTACACAGAGAAACCCTGTCTTGAAAAACCAAAAAAAAAAAAAAAAAGAAATATGGACATTAAGGCAATCTTGGGGGTTACTTATGAAAATTTCGAAGTTAATTAAAGAAAAATCAGAACAAAAACAAAAAGCCAGATGCACTAAAAAATGTCTAAGAGTAGTTGGTGTATATAGTGGGTGACTGGGACATACACACAGAACCAAATTCTGTAACAGCCTATCTGGTCACTAAACATGAAATGTTACTCAACCCTGGACCCACACAAAAGCTCTAATTTGATTGAGTAATTCTACCTCTAGAAATCTACCCTAAAGAAATATGCCCATTACAGGGTGTGGTCGCACATGCCTTTAATCCCAACATTTGGGAGGCAGAGGCAAGCGGATCTCTGAGTCTGAGTCCAGCCTGGTCTACAAAGCGAGTTCTAGGATAACCAGTGCAGTTATAGAGAAACTGTCTCGAAAAACAAAAAACAAAACAAAAAGTGCCCATAATACACAAAAACATATGCAAGCACTCTGGCTACCACCCTGCTTGAAGCAGTTAGGAGGGGAAGATAACCCTGAAATGACATCTCATTAAATAATGGCATTAACCATGTAAGCCATCAGCCTGTATATTTCTTCATTTAACTACCTGAACCCACCCAGCATATATGTCTTCGTATGAAACAAAGTAATAGCCACTTAGGATCCTAAAAAACTCACAATTCAAAAGCATAGAGAGGCATCTGAGTCATGAATATGTAGTAGCAAAGGATTAATTGACCATATATTCAATGATAAAATTTGGTATTATAAAGCATTTGCTAGCCTGGCAGTGGTGATGCACAACTTTAATCCCAATACTCAGGAGGCAGGGAGGCAGATCTCTGAGTTCGAAGCCAGCCTGGTCTACACAGAACAAGTTCCAGGACAACCAGGTGACACAGAAAAACTCTGTCTAAACAAAACAAAAAACAAAAATAATAAAGTAAAATAAAACATCTGCTTAAATTCATATTTGGCTTTCGTACATAAATGAAATATGTTAAGGAGACAATTGGCTATTGTAATTCCTGCATTGAAAGCTAGTCTGGTCTACACAGAAACTTCCAGGCCAGCCCAAGCTACATAGTGAGAACCTGTCACAAAATAAACAGTTAAGTCAGTATTTAAATAATGATTCATGAAATACAGAAGTATAAAGCAATCTGTTGACTAAACCTACATTATTCTCTACTTAGTTCTAGATGTTTCCAAGTCTATCACTTTCTTACTTTACCAGGTTTTTTGTTTGTCCATTTGTGGTTTTTGTTTTGAGACAGTTTCATTATGTGCCCATGCTAGCCCTGAACTTGAGATCCTCCTGCCTCCAGCTCTGGAGTGCTGGGATGGCATGTGCCACAAAATAATCACATTTAATCATCAACTCTGTACTTAAAAAAAAAAAAAACTATAAGAAAAAAATTTCCATAAAAATAATTTATACTTTTTAATCAGCTACTAAAGCACAGAACAAAAAAAAAAAAAAAACCTCATTTTAATACTAGCCTCCAGGTCTACTCCAAGGAGTAGCCCAATGGGTAATTTTTGTTGTTAAATTTTAAAAGCTAGCTCCACTAGACTTATATTACAAAGGGGTCAGTTGTATAGAATAAAATAAGTAAGATGCCTAAACATTTATTATGGCAAAGCTATTTACTATTAAGCAGCTTCCAAGTCTGGCATGAGGGGTTTGGATATCTCCCTTCCTGCTGCATATTCATGACTCAGATGAATCTCCTCACACTGAGGAGAGAAAAGCCAGAAGCACATGCACAGTGTGGCTGTCCGTTCCCACCCTGGCCTGCCCCATTTTCACAGGTTCTGTTTCTTTACTACTCACTCACCATGCCCTCAAAGCCAACTCTGTAGAGGTTCTTAGCGCCGTTATCCCAGAGAACATATGCTGCACTGTGTGGGCTTGATGCACTCCAGTCCTGGATTTCAGTTACCTAATAAAGGTTAGGAGGTAAAATTGAGTGCTCAGCTGTCACAGTAGCAGGCCACCCCAGCTAGAACAGCATGCTATGGTGGGCACACAGATATAATACCTCACCCGCGAAAAACTGAATTCTAAAACTTAGCTGGTTAAACTCTAATTTGTTCTCTCCCTCCGTCTCCTTTAACATGCACCCATGCACACGTGTACTTGTTGGAGAAATGTCTTGTACCGCCCTTTCTGAGGCACTCTCTATTTAGATAATAAAAGTCACTGATGGCCATTTAGCTGGGCACAGAGAGAATAGGAAGGCAAAACTTCCTGAGACTAATTAAGGAACCCTGGGAAGAAACAGAGGAAGCTTTCTTCCTGCCACGACTCAAGCAGCAGAACATCTGGGTGTGAGCTCTGTGAGCCCTGAAGGAACAGCAAGCCTAATGGTGGACTGAGAACAGTTGGTGGGGTGATCTTAGATTAGCTAACTGAGAGTCAGCTAAGGCCTAAGCATTGAAACATTAAAAGGTCTTGGTGTATTTAATTATTGGGAAAAGGGCTATCTTTGGTCCTGGGTCTTATCCCCAGGAAAGGTCAGGTCACCTGCTAAGTAAGGTAAGCCAGGCCTGCCACTTCCTGCCAAGCCACGCCAGCTGCTCTACCAGCCTAATATAAGTTTATAGTTATTAATAAATATATTTGTCAACAGAGTTGCAGTTTCAAGTACTAGTTATTTACTACTCCTTCAAGGCCTAGCTAGATAGTCAGCACACAAATGGCACACAGTGAGCACCAACATTGCCATTCTCAGTCTGTCTACGGCCAAAACAGGGAGCTGCTCACATGCACTGCAAATGACTTTTGTTTCTTTGGGTTGTTTGTTTGTGTTTTGGTTCTTTGAGATGGGGTTTCTCTGTGTAGCTCTGGCTGTCCTGGACTCACTCTGTAGACCAGGCTGGCCTCAAACTCAGAGAACTACCTACCCCTGCCTCTCAAGTGTTGGAATTAAAGGTATGCTCCATCACCACCCAGCTTCCATTCTAACTTATATCACCAGCACTTCACGAACATAAAAGCTAATATTACTTTAAATAAAATACATATTAAATTTTCCTTTCTGCTCTGTACTAAAGAAACAGTTTTGTGGATTGCTATTTGGCAGTACCTTTGTAGAAACAAAAGGATTTCATTATTTAAGATTTAGTGAACCATATGAGAAAAGCTTTAAATTACTAACATTCTTTTAAATTTTTATACGTACTGTAAACATACAAAATAGGTATACTTTTAAGAATAAAAAATAAATGAAGACCCTTATAATTATCCCACTGCCTTAAAAGATGAATGCCAAGACTTCTCAAGACCCTGTGTGGACCTCACCATATCCACCCTCCACCTGTCTCTCAAAAGAGGCAACCACATTTCTAAATTTAGTCCAACACTGCTCCACCATGTTTAGGATTCTACCCAGCTGACCACTGTACAATCTTACACAGCAAGTTTGTAAAGTACTGAAGTGAACATGCAGCATGCTATCTGTAGCAAGAAACTTCTTTCAAATTCTAATATTGTCAGTACTTCATGTTGTAAATTTAACATTATCTTAAGTAGTTCTGATTCAGGTTTGTTTTTATTTATGTATGTGTGCATGCCTGCATGAGTTAATGAGCTCCACATGTGTATAGGAGCTAACCAAGAACAGAAAAGAGCTTCAGATCCCCCTGAACTACAAGTTACAAGCAGTTGTGAGGCCACCATGTAGGTGGTGGGAACTACACCCAGACCCTCTGCAAGACTATCCAATGGATGCCTCCAGCTCCCAAAGATCTATTTTATTAACATTTTGTCTGTTTATCAGTATGAGTGAGCTACTTCCTAGGTTCAGTCCTCACTAACACAAAAGAACATAGATGATGGATCAGCCAAGGCTAAAAATCTCCATTTCTTCAACAAATAAATGGCATTTTTAAAAGGCTCATAATTTCTGAAGTTGAGTGATGAATGCCTAGGAATCTGTTATGTTATTCTTTCTACTTGGATATAAGGTAGATATTTTTAAAACAAGGAATATTATTTAGCATACCTATATAAAATAATTAACATGTATTTTTGTAGAACAATAAAATAGCCTTTAAATCTTTGCATGGTAATGGTACTTAAGAACTCCTGTAACACAGCACAACATGCCATCAACAAGGGCTACATGAGGCAACCAGGACTAGAGTAGCCAGTATGGAACAGAAGATGGCTAATTCTGTATTCACACTCACATACAAAAAAGCCAACCACAAAAGTTACATTTGGTCTTAAATATGGACTTAAAGAATGCCACATTTTTTAAATTATATAAAGTTTTTTTCCGTCAAATGTCATGAATACAAAATGGTTTTATTCATTTTTCTCACTTTGTTCTGAAAATATAACCCATGATAAACTATAACAAACCAAAACTGTATAGTGATAATTCAAAGCTTCAGGAATGCCTACTTTTATTCCTTTTCCTCATTCTCCCCTAAGTGCTGACTGGTTCATGTTGTTTGTCAACATGATACAAGCTAGAGTCATCGAGGAAGAAGAAACATTAACTGAGGGATTGCCTCTATCCGCCTGCCTGTAGTCAAGTCTGTGGGGCTTTCTCATGAGTAATGACTGAATAAAAAGTGGATGGGCCTGGCTGGCTATCGTAGTGCCACCCCTAAGCAAGTGGTCCTGGGTGAACAGGTCATAGGAAGCAACTCAATGAGAGAGTCCCCTCCCTCTCTGCTTCTCCTTCAACTCCTGCCTTGTGTTCCTGTCCTTGCTTCCCTAGATGGTAGACCACAACCTGTAAGATAAAGTAACAACCCTATCCCCCACCCTGGTTTCTGTCACTGTTTTTGTCACGGCAACAGAAAGCAAACTAGAACAAAAGCAAAGTCCAATAAAGTCCAAATTTTGAGGCTTCGGAGTGTCTCACAGCAACTGTCTTAGAAATTACTTAAAAAATTACTTTGAATCCTCTGCCTACCTAACTGTGAGAAAGAACATAAAATCAGTTTGCAGAATAAAAGTATTCATTGTTTTTGTTCTTATGAACTTTCTAAAGCTGTTCCCTAATAAAAGATAGAGTATGCAGAACATAATGGGACAGAGTACAAGGAACAGAGCAGCATCCAGGAAAAAGAGTAGGCCTGCAAGAGGATGGGCAGACACCAAGAAAAGGGGTACTTTACCCAGACATGCTGGACAAGTTGAAAGTTCTTACCACCAAGATTCTCCACTGTTGGGTGGTGGCAGTGCACTCCTTTAATCCCAACATTTGGGAAGCAGGGGCAGGAGGATCTCTGTGAAGTTTGAGGCCAGCCTGGTCTACAGAGTGAGTTCCAGGACAGCCAAGGCTACAGAGAGAGCCTGTCTATAAAACCAAAACAAAAAGATCTCCACTGCTAGTGTATTTTGCTGACCTGAGAACACTGCCCACTACACCTGACCCACATCTCAAGGGTTTCAAGTGTACTGTTTGTTTGGGTCACATAATGATGACATTTCCATTTGCCCCTCTGCCATCCATTCCCTGATTCCAACACTAGCTAAGGTCTATCTCCTACATATATACACACACGACAGTTGGGGGGGGCATATATCATGCTTTATCCTATTTCTAAAACTATGGTGTCCTATGGTGAGCTTAGAAGTAAACACTACACAACAATGCATATCCTCTGACCCTATTCTTGCCCCATATCTAGCCCTACTTCTGCCATCTGATATCCTGTGTTAAACTCTGAATTCCCAGAACTCATGAATGGCTGTGCCTACTGACAGCCAGAAGGACAGTTAAATTTAAGAGATACTCAAGAAAGATAAGCTACTACAAACTACTCTGTTTCTATTTTTCTGAGAGTCTTCATCTAAAAGGAACATTCTGCTCTGCTCTTACAATAGCTAGGTCTGTGACTGCCACCTTTTTTTTTTTTTAATGTAAATACCAATGCTGTAGGGACAATATGACACAAAAAGTAATAAAGGGGGGCTGGAGAGATGGGAGCACTGGCTGCCCTTCCAAAGGATCTGGGTTCAAATCCTAGCACCCATATGGCAATTTGAAACTGTCCATAATGATCCGGTATGGTGGCACATGCTTTTAATCCCAGCACTCAGGAGGCAGATCTCTGTGAGTTCAAGACCAGCCTGGCCTACAGAGTGAGTTCCAGGATAGCCAGGGCTACACAAAGAAACCCTGTCTCAAAAAAACCAAAAAAAAAAAAAAAGGTAATAAAGGAAAACAAGAAAACTGTAGACACAAAATCAGGCTATTAAGATACTTTGGAGGGGTGTTGCAAAAGAGGCAGGCACAGAGGCTTTTAATGACATATATATGTTTATGTATACACACTTGGTTTTTTGAGACCAGGCTAGCCTCAAACTCACAGAGATCCGCCTGCCTTAGCCTCCCAGTGCTAGGTTTAAAGGAGTGGGCCACCATAGCCTAGCTCATGCATGTTTTATACATTCTCTGGTATAGGTGATGTAGGATGACTATCAATTCTGTGGAGGATGTTCACTGCTAACAACTGGGGGCTGGCAAGGACTGCCGTCATCTCTGCCGCTGGCTTGGCAGCCATGCCCCTCTGATGATTCACCTACTGAGAAGTATTGAAGCAGCATCTTATCCAGATCCACATTGCTCTCTTTCTTTTGCAAACCATTGCGTCTCAAATGTTAGTGTACATACAAATGAGCCAGGGATCTTCTTAAAATCAAAGTCCTGGTTTAGAAAGTCTATAGGAAGTACATTTATTACTGCTCGTGTCTAATAAGATATCAAGTGACACTAATGTGGCTGCTTTATACACCACATCACACTCACAAGAAATCAGACTTCAATTTTTTTTCATATACGCTATTAATTAAAAGATACACTTCCAGACAGTAAGAATTCCTTTCTTAGTGCTGTATCCTTGATGCTTAGAACAGAACCCTGAACATAATCCAATAAATTTATTGGATTAAAAATAAGGAAAAGTGGGCCAGGCAGTGGTGGCACATGCCTTTAATCCCACCCTGGTCTACAGAGTGAGTTCCAGAGATAAAACAGAAAAACCCTGTCTCAAAAAACAACAATGAAAAAAAAAAAGGAAAAAGTTTATTTCTCTAATAAACTATTCAGAAATAAAGTAAAAACACACTTGTTTGGCTTTAAAAAAATTTTAAAGCTCTAATATTTAAAATAAAAATCAGTGGTTGGGTGTGATGACTCATCTTTCTCTTTTGGTTTGGTTTGACTTGGGGGGAAGCAGTACTCAGAATTGAACCTAGGACCTTACACATGGTAGGCAAGTGCTCCTTACTAACATATATCCTGTGCCCCAAAAACAAGCTTTGCAAAAATGGCAGTGGAATTGATGTTGATTGGCATGTATCTTCCAAAGTGCTACCCATTTCAGTACACTAGCCATCCAGCATAACATTGAAGAGCATATTCAACAGAATTTGCTGACTAAATGAATCAATCAGTTACCAGTGGAAAGAACATGAGATCCAAATAAATATAACCAACTTATAACTGCTACAGCAGCCATTCACTTGACCTGAGCAGGTAACAGAGGTCACTAAACTAGCCAAGCCTGCAGATGTCTAGTAAGCTCGGTGATAGATCAAGACCTTTAGTTTGATCCCCAGACTACACACACACAAAGGTAGCTGCTTACTCAGGAACAGGCCTTTAAAAGAATAGAATATAAACATGTGGATTTAATGCTTATAGTTTTCAACAAGCCTGTGAATCAAATCCAGGAACACATTGATGCTCTCTCATTGAGCTACAGCTTCAGCCCCTCAGATAAAATTTTAGCAGTAGGAAAATGAAGAACATGAGGAACTACTTAGGAAGGACTGGCCCAAAAACAGAGTCTGCAGGAAGGCATCTCATGTGAGGCATGAAGTAAAACGCACCTAACAACCATCTCAAAAAACAGCAACACTTACAAATAAGCAGAGCATTGCTTTCTTCCAAAGGAAAAAAAGAAAGATTTTTTTAAAACTTTAAAAAAACATTTATTTCCTGGCATGGAAATAAATGGGCCAAGACATGTGCTCACTGTTATGGCAGAAATCTCAACACACAGCACTCTAGAGCACACAGTGAATTTTTAAAGTCCTTACCTTTCCTCTACGCCCATTGCCCCCATCTTGATCTTCCCATTGCCAGTCAACTCCTCGTACCACTCTGGCACCTGCAAAAATTCCTCTGGCTGTAATCTTCTTAGATTTTCTACGAGATTCTAAAAGAACCCTAAAAATAAAAATAAAAGTTTTGTTTTCACATTCTTATAAAATTAAGTAATAGTAATTTATAGTTTTGTAAAAAGTACACGGGTGTGTTAGCTCCTTAAAAGAAAGACGACACTATATTGCCCACTTTACAAATGAGGAACTCGAGGCATGACAATACATACTCTGCTCATGTTCAAAAAACAACAAAGCAATGGAATCAGAACAAGATCTAGTGTATGTAACCAGTGCAGGCTATGGCTCTAAGTGGCCCCTTGGAGGGCCTATTGAGGACAGCATCTCAGGATGAGTGCAAACTACACTTGGCTCTGACTTAGGGAGAACAGAGAGTAGCAGCACATTGGTCACCTCAAGAACATGATCTGTCCACAAAGAACAGTAGATCCTCTGCTTCTGCCAAATGTTGTCAGGAACAGCAGGCTGGGTTCAGAGTGCATGTGGGGGATGTCTGTAAGAATCTGTGAAAGGTGAGCAATGACTCAAACACACAGAGTAGTGCATGTATGCCAGAATAACTGATCTAAGGCACAGGTCTGTCTCCAGAGCACTGCACACCTGTGAGCATTACACACCTTAGCAAAGATCTCATGGGAGCCAGCTGCTTCTTACTCACTCACACTTCTTTTTACTCAGAGGCTTCAGACTTTTGTTTTTTGAATGTTACCTTTTCAAAGCACACAGTTTGAACGGCAGAACTATAATCTGCAATGGGCTGCTATGACTCTGGTACCCTAGCACTCCCACCTGCGGCTCTCTAGCTGGTTGTACTCTTGCTCAAGTGTAGGACCTCGGCGTGAGAAGACCCCACTATCTAAAACTCTACAACCGTTAGCCATGCCCCTCACACTGCTCCTAAAAACTAAAACACTCTCCCACCATAGTCCAAAACACCATGTGATAATTACCCATGATCCATCACTCCTCTTAAATTATAAACTCCTTAAGAAAACTTCAAGATGGGTGGTGGCAGCACAGGCCTTTAATCCCAGCACTTGGGAGGCAGAGGCAGGTGGATCTCTGTGAGACCAGCCTGGTCTACAGAGTGAGCTCCAAGACAGCCAGAGCTACACGGAGAAACCCTATCTCGAATAACCAAAAAGAAAAAAAGAAAACTTCCCATCTGCAAGTCACAGGCACAGTAGCTGCCGTATGTCTCTCTTTGTGTGCACACTCATGTATACATCCTTCTGTGTGTGCAGGTGTGCGTGCACATGTGTGGAGGCCAGAAGTCAATGCTGGATTTCTTCCTCAACCACTTTTCCACTTTACTTTTTGAGAACAGATCTTTCACTGATTCTGGAGTTCAATGTTCAGCTAGACAAATTGGCCAGAGCTCCAAGTATCCTTCTGTCTCTGTCTCCCTAGCATTGGGATTATAGAAATGTGCCAATATGCCTAGCTTTCCGTGGGTGCAGGGTGTTCAAAGTAGACCCCATGGTTGTGTAGCAGCACATCACCAATTGAGACTGTCTCCAGCTCCATCCTTAATAAGTGCCTGTTGACTCAATCAGCAGGATATAGTGTTCATTGGGTAGAAATCCACAAAACAAAGGCCCTAACGAGAAGAAAATTATTCAGTTTTGAGCTGCCTGTGCATTTCCAACTGTTCAGCAATGCCAAGTTTCCATGCTAGGAAAAAAAATAGTCAAGATTATTTTATTTAAAAAATTAATTAGGGCTGGATAGATGGCTCAGAGGTTACGAGCACTGACTGATCTTCCAAAGGTCCTGAGTTCAATTCCTAGCAGAAATAATGTGGCTCATAACCATCTATAATGACATTTGGTGACTTTTTCTGGCCTGCAGGCATTAATGCAGACAGAACACTGTATACAAAATAAATAAATCTTTAAAAAAATTTTAATTAGCCGGGCAGTGGTGGCGCACGCCTTTAATCCCAGCACTTGGGAGGCAGAGGCAGGCGGATATCTGTGAGTTCGAGGCCAGCCTGGTCTACAAAGTGAGTCTAGGACAGCCAGAGCTGTTATACAGAGAAACCCTGTCTCGAAAAACCAAAAAAAAAAAAATTTAATTAATAGTTGGAAGTCAGCCTGGTCTACATATTGAGTTCAAGGCCAGCCAGAGTTATACTGTGAGACCATGTCAAGAAAGAAAGAGAGAGAGAGAGAGAGAGAGAGAGAGAGAGAGAGAGAGAGAGAAAGAAAGCCAGCCAGTCACATATAATAAAATAATACCTTCACCAAGTTTCTCACAAATCAACAAGCCCGACCCATGTCTAGCCTGCTCTTCATTTCCCCAATACTAAATCTAAACTGTCAAAAGCTACTTCCTAACCCCACATTAAAGTTAATAGTATAAAAGAAAAAGTCATGACTTCTTTTCCCTTACCGTTCACTTCCTGGTGTGGTGATCCTGTAAAATCGATGCCTTAAGTGATGTTTATCTCCATGATAACAAACAGTGCACAGATCATAATTTGTGCACTCTGCACATTTCCATCGAATGCCAATGATTGGTTGTTGGCGGCAAGTATCACACATAGTACCATCATGCTTGATGCCTATGGAAACATGCTTATGTTACTCTCAAGTACTTACGTGTATACTACTACTGTGTTTAGGAAAACATAACAGCATATTATAAGTTATTTTAACAAAGGACACAAAAACAAACAACACATATAATTCCTTTTTTTTTTTTTGGTTTTTCAAGACAAGATTTCTCTGTGTAACAGCCCTAGCTGTCCTGGACTCACCTTGTAGACCAGGCTGGCCTTGAACTCGCAGAGATGCACCTGCGCCTGCCTTCTAAGTGCTGGGATTAAAGGCACACGTCACCACATCCAGCTAACACAATCTAATTTCAAGCTGACAGATCTGAAATACTTTTTTGATCAATATAAATCATAAACTAAACATGTTTTCTACTTTCATTTTATTTGTGAAACACAAATCAATACCATTTGCCTAGCTCTCATCCATAAATGGAAATCTGGGCTTAATGAAAAGAATCTTTCCCACCATCTAAACATTTCTGACTATAAAAACTTATAATCAGAAGCAGAGACAGGTCAATGGCTAAAGCATTTACTGCAAGAGCATGGAGACCAGGGTTCAGATGTGAAGAATCCATGTAAATGCCAGGTGGGCTGCCTGCCTGTTATCCCCGGTGCTCAGATGTGAAGGAAGCTGGCTAGGTAGACTAGCCTAAATCAGTTGAGCTCTGGATTCAATTCAGAGATTCCGCCCCAAGGTCAACCTTGGGCCTCCACATGCACATGTGTGCCCAAACTTCTGCAAACATACACACATATCCATGAAGAAAATAAAAACCCCTCAGGACTTTTGAGAGAATTGCAACCTATTATCCAGGTAAATAATTATTCCAAAAGAAATGGACTTTATCATTATGGTATCAAGAAAGCAAACCAATAAATTTAAGTACTTAGCAGTAAGTGTTTTCCCCCATTAACACTAAATTTTAGAAAAGTACTAGGTATGGGAAGGTATGGTGGCACACACTATAATCCTAGTACTTAAGAGATGGAGGAAAGGAATCAGGAATTCAACGTCATCCTTAGTTACTCAGCAATTTCCAAGCCACCATAAGCTATATAAGGAGGCAATAAAATGTCTCAGCCACCAAGCCTGCCAACAGGAGTTCTATCTTAAAGAAGGGAGGAAAACAACTCTCATAAGTTCCTTTCTGACTTCCATATACCTTCTATGGCACATGTGAACCTGCACACACAAACTAAATAAGTACTAAAAACAAAACAAACAAAAAACTCGAAAGATTAGCAAATGGTGCTAAGAATGGACTCAGAGGTTAAGAACATGAAGTGTCCTTCAGAGGAGTCATACTGGTTCCCAGCACCTATGTCAAATGGTGCTAAGAATGGACTCAGAGGTTAAGAACATGAAGTGTCCTTCAGAGGAGTCATACTGGTTCCCAGCACCTATGTCAAATGGTGCTAAGAATGGACTCAGAGGTTAAGAACATGAAGTGTCCTGCAGAGGAGTCATACTGGTTCCCAGCACCTATGTCAGCAGCTCACAACCACCTGTAACTCCAGGAGCTCCAACATCCTTTTCTGGACTCTGTGGGGTATGTACACCACCCACACACTCCTCACACATGAACAGTCAATTAAAACTCTTTTTAGAAAAAAGATCACCAAATTAAATGGAAAATGATACACTACGGTGTGTACTCCTCCCTCAGACTGCTAACATGAGGATGAAACACACTGAAAGAAAACATGACAAATTACTGAAAGAAACTTTAAGACTGGGAGCAACTCTCCTTTATTGTCCTGTGACACTTTATCACTGATCAATAAACTGAAGCCAGACTTTAAGTGGTATGTGCCTGGTGCCTCCAGTGTCACCACCTCAGAAAGCACATCCTAGCAGCTGAGCTCACTCACTGCTGAGCTCAAAGCTAGCTCATGCTATCTCTGCATTCTTTACAGAGGTATTGTAACTTAAGTATTTGCATATAAGATATTAACACACATTTCAAAATAATTAGAGGCAGGTGGAGAAGAAGATGGGATTCAGGTGAACTAAGATTAGCCATGCTAAAGATGCCTGGGGGGGTGACATGGGAGCTCTTAATCTGTATTCTGTCTAATTTAGGGAGCTTTCCATAATTAAAAAAAAAAAAAGAAAGGAGCCTTTCACACAGAAAACTTTAGTCTCCTTTGGAGAAGGCATACTGTTCTTTAGTGGTGAGGCAGTATGTTCTAGAACTCCAAGAATGTGCTGTGTGTGCAAGAACTAGGACAAAAATAATAATATTATTACTAAGTTCTAAAAGAACTAGCAACTATTGCTACTCCCTAATAAGAAAGAACTGTATTATTCATTTTCTATACCAGACAAGCAGAGTCCAAACAACGAGCTGAGCTCAAGAACAAGCCTGTGTTTGAGTCACAGTGAAGCTGGGAAAAGTGGAAGGAGAAAACACACAGAGACAATCCAAGAGTGTGATATTCCAACATCTGTTTCATGCACAACTCCCTCAGTCTCCTACTTTACAAATCTTTGACTGTAAGGACAGAGAAGGCAGTGGACATCAATGTCTACTAACTCATTCAGAATTTTTTTAACATGTGTGCATATGTATTTATGTGTACTTCTGTGTGCATGTGTGTATGCATGCTTAGGGAGGCCAGAAGAAAAGTTCAAGTGTCATCCTCAGGAATATCATCCACTTCCTTCGAAACAGGGTCTCTCCCTGGCCTGGAAGTCACCAACTAGGCTAGTCACTGAGCCCCAGGGGTCCTCCTTGTCTCTGGATCACAAGCATTTGGCATGCCATGGTAACATGGCTCACAGATAGAATTCGGGGACTCATGCTTGAGAGGCAATGTCTTTACTGACTGTGATGGTTGGAATGAAAATGGGCCATTAGGTTCATAGGAAGTGGCATTATTTGAAAGGATCTGGACATGTGGCCTCGTTGGAGGAAGTGTGTCACTAGGGGTAGGTTTTGAGGTTTCAGAAGCTCAAACCAGGCTCAATGGCTCACTCCCTCTTCCTGATGACCCAGCACCATGCCTAAGCTGCCATGCTTCCCACCATGACAATAACGGACTAAACCTCAGAACCTGCAATCCAGCACGAATTAATTTCCTTTGTAAGAGTTGCCATGGTCACTGGGCGGATTGGTCCCAGCTTTAATTCCAGCACTTGAGAGGCAGAGGCAGATGGATCTCTGTGAGTTCAAGGTCAGCCCCCTGGTCTACAAAGTTAGTCTAGAACAGTCAGGGCTCTGTTACAGAGAGACCCTGTCTCGAAAAGCCAAAAAAAAAAAAAAAAAATGAGATGGCAGAATCCCATTACTTCAATGGCAGAGGCTGGAGGACTGAATTCAAGGCCAGCTCAGGCTACAAAGGGAGACCTTACCTCAAAACAAACTAACAAAGGAAAAGAGAGGGAAATGGAGAAAAGGAAGAGAGCTATCAACCAAACACCAGTAACAACTTCCTAGTTGGGGATGAAGATGTCCTGGGTAACAGGGTACACAGCACTGATGCAGCCAACTGCCAGTGTCACAGCAGATCAGCGTGAGCAGGGACAGCTCCATGGAATCCAGATGAGCAAGACTCTCAAAGGAAGGAAGAAATCACAAGCGCAAGCACAAGAGGTTTTATACTTTACCAGGACCATAAAATATAATCAGAGCCTGGGGGTAAATCACAGAGTCAGACTAGGAGCATGGTTTCTGACCTGTATGTTTATAGTGCTATGTTAAACAGTAAAAACAAGGGTATGTGGTTTAAGACCCTAATTCTATAATGTACCAGTTACACAAAACATTCCATCACTGTAAACTATGCTAGGTCCAAACTATGCTATTATTACCTAAAAACTGAGAAAACATTTCTTTTCACATGGATGCCAAAGCAATAAGGAAGTGAACACACTTTAAGAACCTTAATAGATAGATAGATAGATAGATAGATAGATAGATAGATAGATAGATAGATATTCATTAAATGTAGTAAGTTATCTACATGAACAATTTAGTGATAAAAATTATATATCCTACTGGTCAAATTCTACAGTCTTTAAACAGAAATGAAGGAACTTTTTTTAATAAATAAATTTATTTATTTGTTGCTTCAGGTTACATCTCCATCATATTGTCCTCTTTCCCCCCCTTCCCAGCCCCACCCTCCCACCCTCTACCCCTTAACCCTTCCATCCCACTCCTCTGGAGTGGAGTGTCCCTACGTAACAGTCCCTCACCCCAGTTCAGAAGTCATATGAGGGCCAAGAGCCTCCTCATACACTGGGGGCGTACAAGGCCACCAGTAAAAAGTATCTCATTGCCAGGGAGAGAAAACTAAAAAACAAACAAAATAAAATAAAATGAAAAAATAAAAAGTCTATGTCCATGTTCCCTTTGGTGCGTTGGTTGTAGTATAGATATCCTGTACTATATAGCTAAAATCCTACTATAAGTGAATAGGAACTTTTTAAAATCCCTAATTCCTCAGAGAATATTTGATCATTCATGTGTGAATTAAGCCCATTTACCAAGTAACTCACCCTTTCCATGGCCAATATTACTACTGAATCTCAAGTTTTTCCTCAAAGGTCTGGTGTTCCAGATACATTTATTTTTCTAGTTCCTTTCCATTGTTTTCACTCCAAGCTGCCAAGGAAAACAGCTTTCCAGGCTAGGAGATGACCTACCATTTCCCACTAATTAATCATGACTGCCCTAACAAAATGACATGCTTAAATGACTATTAGTTTGCATTTCTTAATTATCCTAAACATTTTATGACAGTTGCTAACAAAAGGCCAAAACTTCACATTTCATAGGTACAATACCTTAAAAAGAGGTAACCTTAATTTTGTATCAATATATAAAAATACCAATGTGACCAAATATAATCTTAATTTTGTATCAATATACAAAGGTGTAAGGGTATATTCAATAATCTGTCCTTTTTTCTTTATCATTCCTATATTATGTCTATGTCCCATTTTTTTTCTCAAGTCTGTTCACCCCTACATAGCAGAGAAAGAAGGATACAGAAAAGAAAAAGTGAGAAGTCCCTGGGTCTAACCTCCAAAACCTATTTAACAAGACCATTTAACAGCTTGTAATCTCTCCCCCTAAATAACAAGAAGTATCTATAACCCATCAAATGACCAAAGGGGGGAAAAACACCTACCCCACCTTCTGGAGATGGGACATCAGTCTCTTAAAATGATTTCCTGCTGATGTGGGACGTAGTAAACCTGACAACCTGCTTTTTCAAAAATGATCTAGATCCCATCCCATGTACTCTTAGTAGCAGACACTGACACTCCACCATGAAAAAGTGGGGTTTACTTCCCTCCCCAGAAACAACTGTGTGTAACTTGTGATGTTAGGTCATGAAAGCCTATGCAGGAGCCAGTTGGTGGTTCCTGTCTGACTGCTCTCTCTCCCCCCTGAGCTCAAGCGTGGCTGCAGTGGCTGGAGGACAAAGTTAGAGAAAAACACCTAAGAATCCCTGCTGCAGCCAGACACCCAGCTGAGGCTTCAAATGCTGTGAGCACAGATTTTCTTGTGCTGGCTCCTACAGGAGGTGATCATATGGTTTTAGGTTATCCCAGTAACTGTAATAAATAATAAAGAAAGCTAAAAATGTTTTATATTTGCTACACTTGTTCTACAATAAAACGTACCCAAAATAAAGAGCTAAATATGATTTTAAAGGGAAAGAAAAAAAATCATAAAGGTAAAAGGTTTAATTAACTAACACCTTGGGCACAGTAACTCAGCTCGGTTGCAGAGAGCAATGCCAAGATTGCTCGATAAGACTGGACCTCAGCAGGACAGGAACAGGAAAAATGAACAAAAGTTAATTGGAAAATGTTATAATTTTAAGGACTTTCTAGGCATGAAACAAATCTCGGAAGCCACATGTGAACATACACATCTGTACAAATGTATTACATGGTTCCTCCAGCTTTTTGTACTGATGCTGAGAATCCAAACTCAGGTCCTCCTGTTCGCCTGGCAAACACTTGACACACTGAGCCACTGCCCCAGCTCTGGCTGGCATTCTGGTACTTATGTTTCTAAAGTGTGTAAATTTATACTAGAAGAATACTGTTAATTTTATAGTAAAACTATAGAGGGGAAAACAATGATGACCAATTTTATTTCTTGACTTGGCATAGTT
Source organism: Lophiomys imhausi (assembly GCA_907164525.1). Classification (NCBI taxonomy): domain Eukaryota; kingdom Metazoa; phylum Chordata; class Mammalia; order Rodentia; family Muridae; genus Lophiomys; species Lophiomys imhausi. The sequence goes on along the minus strand of CAJQZJ010032507.1, from coordinate 1,314,411 downwards.
CAAAAGTAGTATGCCAAAGTTGGGTGTGATGCATATACCACAATACCAAGACTCACCAGATGGAGGCTAGGAAGATCACCACCACTTATGGACCAGACAAAGCTACTACATAGTGAGACTCTGTCTCAAAAGATCAAAAATAAATAAAAATCAAAAGTAAAAGTTAAAAAAAAAATCACACTATTCTAGATTTATCAGATGCCAAGAGAGTCAGTCAAATACTAATGACAAAATATACTGGTACAACCGCTACTGCAGACACTTGCAACTGTTTCACATCACTTAAGGCTTTAATCCTGCTTTCAAAATCTTTTTAAGGAACAAATATACTCAATTACTTATATAAAGACAAAATCTTAACAGGTGTTGAAAATATGGGGCAACATGCATGCAAACTAGATTAACCAACAAAGGAAATTTTATTCATTAAAACACACAAAACACTGCCATGGTAAAATATTTTATTAGTTTACCTAGTTTGAAAGTATCTACAATGAAACATTTTATTTTAAAAATTGCATAACATACTTGCCTAGACACATTAGAAAGAAAATTACCAAAACATGTTATAGAATTGTCCTTTGCAATTTTCCAGAGCATCTACACTGAGTATGTGTTAATTCTAAGAGCACCTGGAAAAACAGAACACTTAAAAACGAAACTGTATAGGAGATCTGGCCCAGATGGGGTCACAAGGGCAGGAGTGCTGTCCCTGTCCCTCACATGCTGCAGACTCTGGAGAGCAGGCCCTGCACCTTGCCTGGGTAGCACACTACAGCTGGTCCTGGATATGGGGGTTGTGGGTGAGCCAGCCCTGAGGGAGTGAGTGTGGGAGAGCCAGCCCTGCCTTTTGTCTGCTATGTGGTGGTGTTGGCTAAGGAAAGGTGTCCTCCCCTCCCTCTTGCCCTCACCACCACTGGCCAACAGGAGATCTGGCCCAGATGGGGTCACAAGAGCAGGAGCGCTTGTCCCTGCCCTTCATATGCTGCAGCACTCTGGAGAGCAGGCCCTGCACCTTTCCATAGTAGAATAGGTGGGGGTTGCAGATCCAGAACCAGGGCCTTTGAGTTGACCCACCCCAACATCTATCCCATGGATGAACTGCTGGAGTGCAAGAAGAGGCCAGTTCTACAACCCAAAACTACAGGATCTCCATGGCAGAGGACAGTTACAGCATATCTGAGAGGAGTTCCAGTGAGGTTTCAGTATTGACAAAGTAGCAGAAACCAGAGGCCTCATACCAGACCAAGGAGTCATTTTAATGAACTTTTGCAAGCAGAATGTTTGGATAAAAGGAATGTGGGACACAGAGACACACTAGAGTTTTCACAATGAGATTTTATTTTTTTATGCTGGGACAAGGGTGGAGGGTAAGTCTGAGGGGAGGTGAAAGATGAGAGGGAACAGGGTGGATGATGTGAAATTTACATAATAAAATTTTTTTAATTAAAAAAAGAAACTGTAAGTACAAAGATGTTGGGTGTCTCACTTAAAATCTAACTTTCCAGCTAGTTTCATTACTGAGACATTTTTAACCCTTACACTGAGTATAAAGACATTCCCCAAATATATTATCCATACCTCATGCCTGCAGGGAAGTGGGCCAAAGTCATCATGCTGATACCACTAACAGTAACATCCACAAAATACCTGTTTCTGAACAGACCAGAGTAGACCTCCAATTAGTGATCCTGAAAGTAAATGCAGACCCAGTCGACTAGAACTAAGTGTGCAGCTGATTAGATAAGATACTAATTGTATTCTGAAGTCTCCACTTAACAAAAAAGCAGTTTGCAACTACTGCCCTATCTGTGTATTTTTCATCTCTAAGTTCATTTTCTACAAAGTACAAAGATAACATTCATGAGCTCATAAACTGCATACAGGTTTTCTTCAAAACAAAAACAAAAAAGATTTAACCTCACAATGACAACTGACATTACAAAAGAAAAAATTTTAAAAACCTTCTACAATTTACAATTCATGGTTTGAAAGAATAGTTCAGGAAAATCACCAACGCACACAAAAACACATCTAAAGCCTTTCTTGGTTCACACAATTCAAATGCCAACAAAGCCACTGAACAGCTGTGAAACAGACTAGTATTGAGAATTATTTAAAAAGTAAACAAAACAAACAGATCCACTATCATCATGGGTGCTGTAGAACTTACGAGAATACAACTGATTTCAAAACAAAAGGTGACGGTTAAATTAAATCTTAAACAATAAGAAAGGGCATACAAGGCTGATCTTCTTTTTAGGATGCTAAGTCCCCAATTCATTTTCATCTAAGACTGTTAGCTCCAGCAGAGTTATTCATTAAAATTTTCATTTCAAAAAAACTTAATTCAAAAACAAAACAAAAACTTGATTTGATTCCCCTACTAAACCCATTAGTGACTTTTCTCATTGCTTGTCACATTACCCTGGAGAGTTAATGTTCATTCCCCATGCTTTGTGAAGACACCTGCCACCATTAAACCAACACACTGAGGGAGGCTTTGACAAATTCTACGAAAGTTCAAATGACCATCTGCTCTCAGTTTTCACAGCTTCTCTCCTAAGTTCAAAAACAAAGAATTTAAATAGATAACATGTCTGTTAAAAACTATTCAGATACTCGGTATTGATCTTTGTATATTGATACAAAATTAAGATTATATTTGGCCACATTGGCATTGATCTTTGCATATTGATACAAAATTAAGGTTAGCTCTTTTTAAGGCTTAAAAATGAAATGTGAAGTTTTGGCCTTTTGTTAACAACTGTCATAAACTGTTTAGGATAATTAAGAAATGCAAACTAATAGTCATTCAAGCATAAGTAACAGGGCAGTCTATCGCAATTATTTTCTAAGTTAATCAGAAATCAAGTTGCTAAGAGATAAGCAACATTTGCTTATCCAAATATAAGAGATAGATAGGTGGTCTTCAAAGCCCTCAAGAGATCTGCAGAATATGGCATTCAAGATGTTTTCTTTTTTTTTTTTTTTTTTTTTTGGTTTTTCGAGACAGGGTTTCTCTGTGTAGCCCTGGCTGTCCTGGACTCACTTTGTAGACCAGGCTGGCCTCGAACTCGCAAAGATCTGCCTGCCTCTGCCTCCCAAGTGCTGGGATTAAAGGCTTGCGCCACCACCGCCCGGCTTCAAGATGTTTTCTTAACTTAAGATTTTTTTGATATCGAGACATGTCAGCTCCTGACAGCACCCCCTATTCTACTCCAAGTAGAAGATGAGCATCGAAGAATCTCCAATTGGACATGGTTGAATTAGTGGCAAGCCTGTCACTTGGCAAGAAAAAAAAAAAAATCCTTGCTTCAATTGTAGACAGAATGCTGTCCAAACAGGACAAAACTTGGAAGCAGGTAGGTAAACAGCCTAGCTCTGCCAAGACAGGGTAGGCAAGTCCTTCATAATTCCTGCTCTACAATCAATGTCTGTCAGAGAAACAGGGCCAAACAGCTGAAGATTGATGCTGTATAGAGAGAAAATGGGAACTGTCCAGGCAGCCACTGACATGTCATTTCTTAGTTTTGGAAGCTCCTGGCCCTGCACTTCCTGTCTAACCAGATATATTTATCCCTCTCAGGTCTCTGAGGTGGTTGAAGACTAGATAGCTAGAGTCTCATAGTTAAATTTTGAGTTGTTTAGGAATTAAGAGGGTGTTCTGGATCTAAGAAGATGTTTTTAAAATTGTGATGCAAGTTAGGATGGAAGCTGAGTTAGATATAGAACTTTAAACTCATGGAGATGGTTGGATAGTAGAATATTAAAGTCAGTTGCCAAATACATATGGACTGGACACTGGGAATGTATGCTAAGCCATATAATTCTCATAATTGTGGCCTAATTACTTGTTGTTTTGTATTGTATTTATTGTTATAAGAAAAAGAGTCATTTGCTGGACTGAAAGGGGGGAGCTGTTGGGGAGGAAAAGATATATCTTAAACTTAAAAAAAAAAGGAAGTGGATGGGGGGTTGAGGGGGAAGAGGGTGGGACCAGAGGGGGGAGATGGGAGGGGATTGCGGTTGAGATGTAACTTGAAGAAATAAAAAAGAAAGAAAAAAAAACATTAAAAAATTTAGATACGGTACAGCATGTTGTAAGATCAATAATAAAAAATAAAAAATAAGCTCTTAAGAGAACCAAAAGAAAAAAGAAAAAAGAACCTGAATTTGATCCCAGAACCCATGTTAACAAAAAAATTAAAACAGGCACAGTAATGTACAGCTGTAATCCCAGAACTGGAGAGGCAGAAACAAGCAGAGTCCAATGGAGCCCCGGACAGCCAGCCTAGCCTACTTCAGAAGTTCCGAGCCAGTAAAGTAACCCAGCCTTTAAAAAAAAAAGTACATAAAGAGTTTGTCCTCTTCACTCACACCAAGCATGCAAGCATACACACACACACACTCATAAATTCTTCACTTAACTGGTAAATGGGACAGAAAAAAAATATATAACCAGTCTTCTTAACTTCTGATTATATTCATATCTCATAATAATTTTATTGCCCATTACCATACATTAAAAATGTGAATATTACAGGGATTGTTTTCTTCATAAAACAAAAGAACAGAACATACTATTTAGTATTTGAGTAGATAAAACAATGTGACACTTTCTGCCAAAGAACTAGACTTCCAGGGTAGGTAGGGGTGTGATTTTAGTTGGTCAGTCCTAGTTAGTCTATCAACTACTATGTTTCCTAGGGCATTTCCACACATCTGTGTACACTGAGCCTTGTTCACACTCACCCCTTCACCACCTCTCACTGGATCCCACCCTCTCTCCTCCCATTACCTTCTTGCCACCTTTTCCAGGTAGTCCTCTTCGACCCACCTCATAGGTCCTGTTCACACTTTCTTTTTTTTTTTTTTTTTTTTTGGTTTTTCGAGACAGGGTTTCTCTGTTTAACAGCTCTGGCTGTCCTGGACTCGCTTTGTAGACCAGGCTGGCCTCGAACTCTCAAAGATCCGCCTGCCTCTGCCTCCCAAGTGCTGGGATTAAAGGCGTGTGCCACCACCGCCCGGCTCCTGTTCACACTTTCTAAATGAAAAGGTACCACCTCAATCTGGGCCTGTCTGCTCTGAATGGTCAGTTTCAATGTTATTCTCTGACCTTTCCAAATACCAGTTGCCTTAGAGATGTTATCACCAACTTTTTAATGAGACCCAGGGGCCAAGGCAGATGTGGCACCCTTGCCTCTGGGGTACCTCAGGTACACAACTTTGAATCTCATTAATGGCACGATGGAGGTCACCAGTGTCAGATGAACCTGGACTCAAGGCAACCAAAAAGCATTGCACCATAGCCTCCTGGGATTCAAAAACTGTGATTACATTCAAAAGCCTGCTCCGCCAACAGCTTCAGTTCTGGGTCTTACATTACTGTCTTTGACTGCTTTAGACAGTCCTAAGCTGAAATGCTTCCATAGGAATTCTAGGATTTTTTTTTTTTTCAGTGAAGAATGCTTTTGGAGTTTTGATGGGAATGTGTCTGTTGTTTTCAGTAATAAAACTGTTTTCATATTAATTCTCCCAGTCAGTCCATAAGCACTGGTGAGGTTTTTCTATCATCTAATGTAACTGAGTGAATTAATGTGTCTGCAACACAGATAATCTGAAAGATTATGAACCCCAGTACTATCTTGATAGTAAAGCCTAACCAACTCAAGATGGAGGATGTGATGCCTCATATCAAATAATTCTATATAGTAAACTACCGGCTATATGTGTGTATACGCATACACACATAGGAAAGTCAATTAAGGCCTAGCAATTTTCCATCAAGTTAATAAATAATCACACTATGTACTATTTACATTAGTATTTCTCATCTTTAACAGTAAATACTAAAGTTAATGGAGGACAGTTTTGAGAGAAAAGGATTTTGAAAATAGAGTTATCATTCAGGTTTAAGAGTGGGAAGAATAAGGCATAAAACAAGTTTTGGATCTTCAAGTATTCAAAGTATTTACTCTTTCTTTTTAAAAGGAGAAAACTTTTCCAAAGAAAAAAAGAAATGAGCCGGGCGTTGGTGGCGCACGCCTTTAATCCCAGCACTTGGGAGGCAGAGGTAGGCGGATCTCTGTGAGTTCGAGGCCAGCCTGGTCTACAAAGTGAGTCTAGGACAGCCAGAGCTGTTATACAGAGAAACCCTGTCTCGAAAAACCAAAAAAAAAAAAAAAAAAAGAAATGGAGAGACATGAAATATAAGGCAATAAAACTTACAAGTACTAAACTTCATTTTTGTGTGTTTGCTAAGATGGTGTGTTGTTATTTGCACAGGCTGATAATTAAGTAAACCTCTTGCCTCAATCTCCTGAGTAGCTAGGAGTACAGCCACATGTCACTAAACCCGGCTGTTAAGGTCACAGAGTTTGTAGCTGGGTGAAATTCTCTCCAGCACCTTCCAACACCATGAACACTAGTTGGGGTGAAGCTTCTAGTTGGGCATCAGCTCACATTCTCCACGTTCAATGACGGAGGTGCTGCCTTCAGCACTAGGACCTTACCATCAGGTGTAGAGAGCAACCAATGGTCTTGGCGATAGCCTGCGATGCTTTTTGTGTTGGGGGGCAGCTGTTCCATGGGACTCTGATCAATGACAAGAAGCTATCTGCAACTGATACCCACTGGCAAAGGAAAGATCAATTTTCTCCAACGGGGTGTCTGAGTATACCAACCACACACCAGGACTGGGCCCATGCCCAAGAGTAGGTGCCCAACACAAAACAAATTCCATGGTTTGGTTTGTGGACTTTTTGTTTTACTTTCTTTTGTTTGGGCATTTTTGGTCCTCCTGGTGTTTAGCTTGTTTGTTTCAATTTTTGTTTTTATGAAGGTTTTTGGCTTTTGTTTTTAAAGAGAGAAAGAAAGAACATAAAGTTGAGTGGGGAGGAAGGTGAGAGGATCTGGGAGAAGTTTGAAAAGGGAAAAAACATGATCAAAATATTCTGTGTGAAAAAACATTTTAATTATATGTGTATATATAAACATATATATAAATAAATATGTATGTATGTATGTATGTATGTATGTATGTATGTATGTATGTATGTATCAGGAAAATGCATTCACCTTCTGCTTCCTGAATGCAAATGTCATCCAACCAGTCATGTCACACTCCTGTTACCATAATGGACTGTGTACCTTCAAATCTTGAGTGAGAATAAACCCTACTTCTTAAAAAAAAAAAAATTTTTTTTTGCCAGGTGAAGTCACACATGCCTTTAATCCCAGCACGTAGGAGGCAGAGGCAGGCAGATCACTATGAGTTTGAGGCCAGCCTGGTCTACAAAGTGAATCAAGGACACCCAGGACTAACCAGAGAAACCCTGTCTTGAAAAACCTAAATAAATAAATAAAATTGTATTTCGAGGAGGTGGTGCACACCTTTAATCCCAGTACTTGGGAGGCAAAGGCAGACAGATCTCAAGTTCAAGGCCAGCCAAGAGCTACTCAGAGAAACTTTATCCCAAAAGACAAAAACAGGGCTGGAGAGATGACTCAGGGGTTAAGAGCACTGGCTGCTCTTCCAAAGGACCTGGATCCAAATCCCAGCACCCACATGGCAGTTCACTGCTGTCTGTAATTAATTGCCGGGCATGGTGGAGAGGCAGAGGCAGGCGGAGCTCTGTGAGTTAAAGGTTAGCCTGATCTACGAAGTGAGCCCAGGACAGTCAATGGCTACACAGAGAAACCCTGTCTCGAAAAATAAAATATAATAAAATAAATACAAAAAACAAACACCCCTCCAAAAAGAAAAAGAAAGAAAGATAGGGGGCTGGAGAGATGGCTCAGTGATTAAGAGCACTGGCTGTTCTTCCAAAGGAACCAAGTTCAATTCCTAGCACCCACATGACAATTCACAACTGTCTATAACATCTGTTCCAGGGGATCCAACTACTTCATACATGCAGGCAAAACACTATAATGTACATAAAGTAAAAATAAATACAAAAAAAAAAAAAACCAACCAGGAGTGGAGGCACATACCTTTAATCCCAATACTTGGGAGCAGAGGCAGGTTGGTCCCTGTGAGTTCCAGGCCAGCGTGATCTACAAGGTGAGTCCAGACCTGTTACACAGAGAAACCCTGTCTCAGAAAACAAAACTGATAGACAGACAGGAAGGGAAGAAAGGCCACTGAATTCTTTGCCAGGCAGTGGTGGTGCACACCTTTAATCCCAGCACTCAGGAAGCAGAGGAGGATCTCTGTAAGCTCCAGGCCAGCCTCATCTACAGAGAGAGTTCCAGGACGGCTAGGACTACTCAGAGAAACCCTGTCTCAAAAAGCAAAAGAACAAAAACCAAAACAAAATAAACAGATATTATGTCATGCCAGGGCAAAGAGGCACTAGAGAGATGGCTCAGCAACTCAGAGCACTGGCTGTTCTTCCAGAGGACCCTAGCTCAAGTCCCAGCATGCACATGGCAGCATATGACTGCCTGTAACACCACTTCCAGGGGAACCAACATCCTCTTCTGGACTCCATGGGTATCAGGCATGCAAGTGATACCCAGAAAAACATGTAGGCAAAACACCATATATATAAAATACAGTAAATGTGGGGTTTTTTTTAGGTTTTTCAAGATAGGTTTCTCTGTGTATCCTTGGTTGTCCAGGACTCACTCTGTAGACCAAGTTAGTCTTGAACTCACTGAGATCCACCTGCCTCTGCCTCCTGAGTGCTGGAATTAAAGGCGTGTGCCACCACACCTGGCCACAGTAATTTTTTTTTAAGTCTTAAAAGTATCAGGACAACTAAAATCCAAGTGTACTGAACATGTGTAAACTCTCTCCTTGTCATCATTCTCTGAGTAACACAGCATAACTCCCACAGGCACAGCTTTGCACTGTTAGGCTTAGGTATCCAGACCAGACTTAAAGTAAATAGAATATGCATAATTTATATACAAATGTTATGCCATTTCATCAATGGACTTGAGCATTCCTAGATTCTGGAACCAGTAAGGGTTCCTTGAACCAATTCTCCAAAGACATCAAGAGACAACTACCCAATAAAATCACAAGCATGGAGGAAAAAAGGAGAAATTTTAACAGTACGCCAAAGTCCCTGACTTTAGGCAACAGAGAATTATGAGTAACAAAAAAAAAAAAACCACAAATGCTTCTTACTGAAATGCATTTTAAATAACTAGCTAATATCATTATAAAATAAAATATAAATAAAAATATTCTTAAAAGAGTATTGGCCAATTTATAATATGTTATACCTCCAATTTCATTTCTAATTTTTTTTATCTTAAAACCAATTTCCTCCCAGGGATGTATTCCAGGAGGAATCACTGCTGAGGATCATTGCTGAGCTACTGTACTACAAACAGAGGAGAGGCTATGGGAAACCAGCAAGCCGAACATCAGCAGCTGTGTTAAAAGGCACTTGCACCCACAATACTCACTGTGCAGCTGCTCTTCACTCTCTAAGCAAGGGCATGGAACATCCTCAGGTGCTTGCCCACCACCCTAGGCTGAAGCAAATGGGCAGCTGGGGCAGGAATCATCCTCTCCTAGCCTGCCTTATCTTCATGATAACAATGCAGGTGACTTTTCAGGAAAGTAAGCACCTTTGTTGAGTACTACAGAGACTACACCAGTATGGCTTTGTTCGGTATCTCTCTTTCCAGAAGGTTCCCAAAGAGAAACATCTCCCCATGATATATTATAAAAGTACTTCTCTCCTAGGTCAAAGCCTTTAAGATTCTTCAACAACTCCTTCCAACTATCAAGTCCTACATCTACAAGCATACTTTTCACCCTTTTCCATACCTTTCTGACATTGACAAGATTCTGCACAGGAATTTGAAACATTTTCCCAGGGGATACACACAGAGACAAAGGGAACAGGGAAGAGAGAAAAGGGGTAGGGAGAGAGGAGGTGAAGCATTCTAAAAGATTCCAGCATGATCTACATGCTTACTGAGGTTTAGAAATAATATAAGGTCTACTAAACTGACTTACTGAGGTCCTCAATCCAACCAAGGCATAATCTGATACAAGGACAGTAATAGTAAAAGAAAATGTTTAGTAGACTACTCAAGACTTGGGGCTCAATCACTAGCCTCCCAACAGACACCCCTCCCCCCCAAAAAAAATTGGACAAACTTTCACTTACAGCATTGTTTTATTACACAGAAATAAAGCCATTCTATGGATGTCTTCATGAATAATTAGAATCTATAGGAAAACCAACTTCCTTTGCAGATGTTATTACTATTCCTAAGCAGCAATCTGAACAGCATCTCAACCTCCCATTCTGGCACCCAGTTCTCTATTATTCCCCTAACCTCTCATTTCCTCCTAAGGCTCTGCCCCCTTGACAATATACTTTCCTGCTGTAGTTCTAGAAATAGACCAGAAGAGAATCTCAGAAAACTCTAACCATTTCTTTCTTTTAATCCTGGGTTAGCACCTTTAAAACCCACACTTGATTACAAACAACTGTGGGGTTTTCCCACATGTAATCTAAGAGACATTTTTAGTTAGGAGTAGAAGAACAAGACACAAAGACCCATACACACACCCCAACATCTGGAACCAACAACGACTGGAGGGGTTTAAATACACCTGACTTTTCTGACCACCACCTTTTTACACATACCAAGAATAAGAGAGGGACCTTAGGAAATCCTAATTCGTATTCTCCATGATCCTTGGTAATAATACAGTACTTCACTCATATGATGAGAGGACAGATCTTAAGTAAAAATACACGTCTCCCAAAATCTTCTCAAACCAGTACTTAAATGATACAAAGTCAACTTTACCTACCTGATCATAAACTTCACAACCCCAAATAACCTATTCCTATTTCCACAAACTTCTTGGTGACTACAAATTAGCCAACTATATCTCTAAGACTCAAGTTATATTATACAAATTTCTTATAGTTTTGGTTGTGAGCCTAGCCTTTAATGGCTGAGCCATCTGTCCAGCCCATTTTATACAAATTTCTACCAAATGTTCCTCTTCTTAGAGTTTGAATAGCGTAGGAAATAAATTCAAACACTGCAACAGAACTGGGAAGATGGCAAGTAAAGAGGCCTGCCTTCAAGTCTGACAATTTAATCCCCAGGTTCAATTCCCAGAACCTACATAGAGGAATGAGAGAAACAAACACGCGCACACACACACACAAATGTAATTTGAAAATCACTCTATATAATCCATAATAGCATTTTGCGTTTTAATGTATCAGAGGGTTTTTTTTTCCTTCCTGCTAATGAAACCCAAGACCTTGTACCTGCTAACAAACGCTCCCACGCTGAGGCACAGCCTCAACTCCACCATTCTACACATTTCTTTTACAGCTGTTCATTTACCATCTCTCCTGCACTACTGGTATGTCAATGTTCAAGTGCACACAGTTCTCTCACTTATTACTATTATTATTACTCATCCTATTTATATACTTTTTAAAGGTTTTTTGTAATTGTTTGCTTTTGCGTGCAACCAACACTGCTGTGAACATTTTTATACAAAATCTGTTCAATGAGAAAGTCTCTTTTGGCAGTAATTCTCAATTTGATTCCTGAACAACCCCAAGGAAGACACTTTTGTAGGCTTCATGTGGCCAAAGATGTTGGCATGATAATATGAAAAATATTATTTACATCTTTCATACTGGCACTGCACTGATCTAACTTGGAGGTAAAGCACTGCTGCTACGTTAACTATAAGAAGACCAATGAATTATGTATCATCTCCTAACACAGTGCACTACAAAAGGCAGAATACCACTTCTATCATACTTCTGCCAAAATACTTAACCTGCATTTAACCATGTGGAAACATCAGACACCTCAGTGTGAGGGGCAGTCTACATGATTGTGGTTGGTACCTCTGAAAGACAAGGAATGAGAACATGGTCCAAAGTTAAAGGAGTCCACTAAATGAGAGAGATGAGGGAAAGCAAGAAAATCTTGCTAGTTCACAATATTTTTGTAAGCTTAAAATTACTTCAAAGTGAAAGTTGAATTTTTTATTCACTATTGTATAAATAAATAGCAATACTAAAAATAACAGAATTAAACCTACAGAATAAAATGTTAATGGACATCATTCGTTCAATATTTTGAAGCAAAAACAAAAATAGCATTATATTGAGAGATTGAGGGATAAAACCAGAGCTAAGAGCTTATAGTTATTCAATCCACAGGTGGTGGATCTCTGTGAGTTCGAGGCCGGCCTGGTCTACAACGTGAGTCCAGGACAGCCAGGGCTACACAGAGAAACCCTGTCTCAAAAAAAAAAAAAAAAAAGTACATCCTATTGGGGCTGGAGAGATGGCTCAGTGGTTAAGAGCACTGACTGCTCTTCCAGAGGACCCAGGTTCAATTAAGCTTTTTAATACAACAATATTTATAGCCCTTGAAAGATCAGAAGATAAGAGAAGTTCTGGTGCTGCACAGGAGGGTGAGTGCCCATAACAACAATGTGCTGTAGAAAGAGGATTTTAAAGTTTTTCACCACAAAGAAAATGATAAGTGTGCGAGGAGATAAAAATATCTCTGTCCTACAACAACACTTAAATTTCTCCGTAAACCTACAATCACCAATCCTAAGAACTCCTCAAAATTATTATACTGTGGTCAGACTCCAGACTGAGCTAGCATAAAAACAAAACTTTGAAGTGTTTATAATCAGATCCAATTGCAGGGAGTGTAAACTGGTTGAATATCTTTGGGGGCAATCAGTCAACATCTATGACAATATTAAATATGTGCATACTTTGGTTTAACAATTCCACTTGTGCAGAAGTAGCATGTGACAAAGACAGTGTAGGATTCATGCACAGCATCACTGTAAGAAGACCTAAAATATAAATACCTATCAATAAACGACTAGGCAAGTGTACGTCTGCACCCTGTCACTGGAATACTATTCACCCATGAAAGAGTAAAGTAAACCCACAGAAGCACAAACAGGGAACATTTGCCAACATGAAGAGCTAAATGAAAGAAGCAAACGTGCAGAAGAGGGCTGGGGCGATGGCTCAGACCGGATGGGATCCTCAGTACCTGTGCTTAAAAAATGCCAGGCAAGACTCCCACGTGTGACGATAATCTGGGGGCTGAAGATACAGAAACAAGAAGACCCCTAGGACTTGTAGCCACTCAGTGAGCTCCAGGTTCAGTGAGTGACAATAGACACTGACATCTGACCTTCACACACTTGTACACCCAGACCAACAGCCCTGTGTGTACACGTACAAAGTGCAGAAAACTAAATATAGTTTATTACTATCTGTATTTAAGAGAGAAAGAACTTTGAATTTTCAGTAGTTCATAAATCTGTGCTTGCAACTGAAAAAAATATACAACAAGTAACAACAGCTGCCTTTTTGAGTTCAGTGCATAAAAACTAGCTAAACCAGACAGGAAGTGGTGACACACGCCTTTAATCCCAGCAATCAGGAGGCAGAGGCAGGTGGATCTCTGAGTGTGAGCCCAGCCTGGTCTATAAAGGGAGTCCAAGACAGCCAGGGCTGTTACACAGAGAAACCCTGGGGGGGGGGGGGGGGAAAACAAAAACAACTACCTAAGACAAATATGACTTTCGGCTAGGAACGGTGACACATGCCTGTAATCCAGCATTTGGGGAGACTGAAACAGGAGGAGTGGAGAGCCAACACTTCTAGTCCAAGACCAAAGTAGACTCATGAGACCTTCTCTTTAAAAAGGAAACAAACGGGGCTGGAGAGGTGGCTCAGAGGTTAAGAGCACTGGCTGTTCTTCCCAAGGTCCTGAGTTCAATTCCCAGCAACCACATGGTGGCTCACAGCCATCTACATTGAGATCTGCCCGGGCATATATGTAGAGCAAATACTGTATACATAATAAATAAACAAAAAAAATAAAAAAGAGCAGTTCTCGTTAAAAAAAAAAAAAAAGGAAACAAACTTCCTAAATTACTTGTTAACTGAGTTGGTTCACATTAACTTCTTCCTGCTAGTAACTATTCATCCATTTCATGACTTAGACTCTATCAAACTCACTGTAGCATCTTATTTAGAAATTCTGAAACGTTATATAACTTCAATTTGAACTTTCTAAATGAATACAATTGTCAAGAGTAGATCTAAGTGAAGGTAGATTAAAATAAATCGTATTTATTCTGTGAGAGCAACTTTCCTGTCACATAAAAACGATAGTGTCAACTCATAGACACCTATAATGTATTAAATCAAAATCACTGTCAGGATGAATGTATAGAATTTTAACATCATGTTACTGAGATAGAATGCTAACCAAAGAAAACGAACGGCGCTTCCTATAGGAAAAAGTCACTCACATACACACACACACACACACACACACACACACACACGCTCAGTAGCTGACAGTGTTTCGCCCTCTATTGCTACAAAGATATATAATTAAACAATTTGTATGAAAATGCACTTCTAGTCCCAAATAGTATTTACCAACTAAACTAATAAGTCATTCTGCATCACAGGCGGGAAGAAAAAAAAGCTCAACCTAAGCGAAGTCACCAAGAGCCGGATCCTGGCAACTCCACACCATATGGCAAGGCAAGCCGCCCATCAGTTTCGTTTGTGGCTGATTAAGGTCAATGCTTATTAGACAGCCTTTCTGGTCCCCTGCCACTCAAGAGAAGGAAACCTATTGTCTGCAATGCTTTTTTTTTTTTTTTTTTTTTTTTTTCATCTAGGAAACTTGAAAGCATCCTGGCAATGAAGCTTCCAGGGTAGGTGGAGGGGGTAGCTGTTCTGCAAGTTTTTGTTTACCGGGTCTAGAAACTCCCCATGGCCCCGCATTGCACCGCAAGGCAGGCGTCCCACGACTGGCCTCACCCCTTCCTCCCGCGAGCACAGCCCCGGGCCCACTGGCCCCGCTTACCGGTGGGCGCGCTGTCCAGGATGCGCAGGTCGTAGGCTCCAGAGCAGCGGTAGTTGGCGGCCGTGCCGTTGTCCCACACCACCACGACCTCCTCCGGGCTCTCGAAGCTCCGCACAGTGCCCACATGGCCCTCGCCGCCGTCCTGCTTGCCCCACTTCCAGTCCGGGCCGCGCACTACGCGGGCGCCGACCCCCTCCACCATCACTCGGTTGTTGCGGGAGCTACTCATCGGGGCCCGAGAGGTGGGCGCCGACGGCGGCGGGGGAGACGTGAGGGACCTGAGCCCGGGCCGCACTCTGGGCGCAGGCGAGCCCCGAGGGCCGAGGGGCCGACTCACCGGGGCGGCGGCGCGGTCCCGGAGGAGCGCTTCGCCCGGGCCGGCCCGTGGCCGTCGCGGCCCCCGCTCGGACTGGAGGCCGACCCGCGGAGGCTCGCAGGCGGCGGCTTGCAGGCCGAGGGCGAGCGGTCGTGGGCGGGGGCTCTGCCGCTCGCCCCGGACTCCCCGGCCGGGCTACAGCGACGGCCGCCAGCAAACCTCGCTCTCCCCCGGCCGGGAGCGCGGAGGGCCGGGGGAGGCTCGCCCAGGCGCGGCGGCGAGCGCAGCGGGAGGCCAGGCGAGCCTCCGCCGGACCTCAGCGGCCCCTGGCCGCTCGCTCGGGCCTGGGCGCCCGAGAGACGGCTCCGCGATGGGCAGTGGCGCTAGCGGCCGGCGAGCGGCCGGCGCCCGGGCCCCGGGGCCCGCTTCCCTCAGCCCCCGCGCACGCCGCCGCGCTCCGCCCCGCCACCGAGTCCCCGCCGGGCGAGAGCGGCTCCACATCCGGGTACCGCCGCGTCCCGGGCCCGAGCGACGCCTCGTGAGGGACTACGAGGTGCGCCTCAGCGAGAACAGGGTGGGAAGAGTTCGGGGGAGTAGCGCGGTGCGGGGAAGAAAGGGAAGGAAACGGATCGCTAAGCGTCCCCAGGACGCAGACGGGAGTGCGCATGCGCGGGGCCTGGGCCCGGGGCGGGGCGACCGAAAGCCCCGCCTCCGCCGGAGCGACGAAGGGTGGGTCCCCGGAGTGCCTCCTGGCAGTCGGTGCTTCCCATTGGCGGTGAGGACATGGGACTAAAGGAAGCCGGCTGCTGCCTGCCGCCGGTCGAGATCCGTTTTGGTGTTCCCTGGTGTACGGGTGCGAGTCGAGGGGTGCATACTGCTTCTTTCCTACCGAGAGCAGGAATAGGGCGCATGACAGCACAAATTAAGGGTGACTAGTGGTCCGTTTTTAAGCCTTTTGAAAGGTGTACCTTGCCTTACCGCAGTCAGAATAATAAGCAGTCTCCACTCTTCAGATTATGATCATTTCTTTTTTGAGACAGGGTTTCTCTGTGTAGCCCTGGCTGTCCTGGAACTCACTGTGTACACCAGGCTCGCCTCGAACTCGCAGAGGCCTGCCTCTGCCTCCTTAGTGCTGGGATTAATGGTGTGCACCACCAAGCACGGAAATTACAAAGAAATGTGAACAGCCATGTGGGTGCTGGTATGTGAATCTGGGACCTATGGAAGAGCAGCCAGTGCTCTTAACCGCTGAGCCATCTCTCCAGCCCCCATATTATGATCATATTTATTATAACATATATTTAAATTGGTTTCTGGAAGGGGGTGACAGGGTTGAACATAAGCTCTTTCTTATGCTAAGCACATACATGTTCTACCACTGAGTTATAGTTTCATTCCAGCCTCTGGACTTTACTCTTAGTGCCATATCTTTGGGATTTTGTTTGAAACAGAATTTCTCTATGTAGTCCAATCTGGCCTCAGCCTGGAAACTCACTGCCTCAGCTCTCAAATTGCACCACTACACCCAGAAAATTTTAATCCCAGCATTTTATTTTTTTGAACCTAGCATCATTGTGCACACCTGTAACACAACATTTGAGAAACTATGGCAAGCAGATGGTAAATCTGTGGCCAGTCTAGGCTACATAGTGAAACTGTCTCAAAAAACAAATAGATAAAACCCAAGAATTTTACTTTACCTTAAATGAATAGTTGCACTTTCTTAAACTGTAAAGGTATTTAAGAAGTAATCTAAGCTAGTGGCTATCATAAGAGGAGACTGGATGTTTAAGACAGGATCTCTTTTAAGCAGGAGTTTGTAGCTCAGGCTGGCCTCAAAATACCCTAAAAAAATGCTATATATCCACATTGTGTGTGTTTCCCTATAAAATAGGCATTATAAAAAATTTAAATTTTTTAGAGAAGTTTTTATGCTCTCTTCTCTCAACCTAGATCATTCCTGCATTCCTAGATGTTTCCATTTTTGTTTTCCAGAGCTGATATGAATCATCATGGGACCTACTGTATCACACATGGGTCTGTCACGTTTATAACAGTTGTTTTACACACAAGTTTACCTTCCATTTTTTAGGAACTATTTGATGCCATTCAAAACTTAAGGGATTTCTTCTCTTCTAACCACAGATAAGATAAGCAAATCCTTATTGGGTGTGACTGCAGGTGGGTGCTTTCCTCCACATGGTGATTTGGGATTCATGCTGTTGCTAAGTCAGCATCGGAGGAAGGGAGAAGATAGAGGACCAGAGTTCTTAAGATACTTACTCCAGAATCACAAGTCACAGTCCATCATCTACAACTCTGGCACACCTATTTGAAAGAAGGAGAATGTAATCCGGTCCAGTGTCATGTGTAATGTATTACTTACTAATCACTTTTGAAAGTTCAAATCACTCATAAGTAGAAATTTAACAGAAATCAAACAGCAGAAACTTAATATCACAAATTGACTGCAGGGACTGATGGAGAAGTGAAAAGACATCAGTGTACTAGTCAGTACCATCCCTTGGTACTAGAGAAGCAAAAGAGGGCGTGGTATAGGAGCCACATGAATGGGCATTGAGGCTGACTGAGTAGCTTCTGCTGTTGTTGAAATTATGGCTACTTTGCAGCCAGCCACGGTCCCTCACCACCTGCCAGTGAGTAGAGTACACACCCTGATCCTGCAGCTGCTGGAACTGGATTGCCTGTTTAGGTATTCAGAAGCTGCCAAAATCTCCCTGTATTAGTTTTCTTTCTATTGCTATAATAAAACACCATGACCAAGGCAATTTACAGAAGGAAGGATTTACTTGGGCTTACAGGACAACATGACAGCAGGTGGCAGACATGGTGGCTGGAACCAGATCCTGAGAGCTGAGGGCTCACATCTCAAACTGCAAGCAGGAAGCAGAGACCGAGTTTGAAATGACACAAACCTTTACACTTGCAAAATCCACTTCCAGTGGCATGCCTTCACCAAGAAGGGCACACATTTTAAGCCTCCCCAAACAGAACCACCAACTGAGGGCCAAGGATTCAGATACCCAAGACGGTGGAGGGCAGCACATTCAAACTACCACAGCTCCAGCAGAACCAGAAAAAAACTTGACTTCTCTCTCCTTCCCTCTCTTACATACAACAAAAAGAGCCGACTATCTCAGGTGTAGCAGCGTTGTGACCATTCTACCAAACTTAAACATCCATATAATGAAAGTAGATTCATGCATCTTCAATGTAAACATTCTTCCCAATGAAGTCTTCCCAGAGTGTGGGAGCAGAGCCTGAGACTCCTGAACTCCCAACATCCTGCTGTTCACTTCTTGTGCTGTGCTTGGTGGCTGGATTAGTCAGGGTTGTCTAGTGGAACATGTAGTAGGGTTAGTGAAGTTAGTGTATCGTCTAGCAGCATAGGGATTTTTGGAAGTTTGGCATCTCAGGTAAAAGATATGGGCAGATCCAATTACGTCTGGATGTGTTTACCACTGAAGGGTGTGCCTTGAAAGGTGGCCAAGAGCAGATGACATCATTGATCATGGGACCACAGGATGCACTGTTGTGGAGGCATGCCTTGGAAAGCCCACCAGGGACTATGGCAACAAAATGCTGGAATTCACAGCCTACACAGGGATTTAAATTGGAAGTCCACACGCCTCAGCCCGGCCCTCCTCCTCGTCTTCCTCTGCCAACACATGCCAAGAGACCTCACCATGCTGCAATACATCACTATTTTTCATCGACCTGGTGGTGGGTCACACTAGTGGAGAAAGTAAAGGCAGACCCTCCCTGGTGCTCCAGAATATGGGAACAGAGAAATATCTCCCCTCGGAGCCCGAGAGCATCAGAACGGTGAGCAGAACAAACTTTTACTCTTGCAAACAATTGGGCCCTAGGACCATAGGGGCAATTCTTGGCTGATTAAAAGTCTGCCCTAATTCAATGGTTGGAACAGATTAAATTTATAAACTGGCCTTAAGATCTAATGAATAGGGACTGAAGAGATGGCTCAGAGGATAAGAGCGCTGGCTGCTCTTCCAGAGGTCCTGAGTTCAATTCCCAGCAACCACATGGTGGCTCATAACCATCTATAATGAGATCTGGTGCCCTCTTCTGGTGCGGGTATATGTGCAGACAGAGGGCACCTGGTGGTTTTTTAAAAGGATATTCTCTCAGGTTAATTCTCTTGGTGTGGATCCATACAAATGGCTGGTTTCCAACAAGTCTTTAATCTTAAAAAAAAAAAAAAGATCTGACAAATAAGACTCACAAACTTTAAGAAACTTAAGTTAGTGTTAAGTGTTTGTTTTTATAAATATTAGAGTATTTTAGGTATTAAGATATTCTTAGTTAGATTATAGGTTTTAGAATTAGGGTTTGGGTTTTAGGAACTTTATTGGTGATTGTTAAGTATTAATAAATATGTAAATATAAGTAAAATGTTCTGTTAAAGGAACAGAACTGATAGAATATATATATATATATATATATATATATATATATATAAAGGGTATTTATTAGAATGGCTTACAGGCTGTGGTCCAGCTAATCCTAACAATGGCTGCCTATGAAAAGAAGGTTAAAAAAATATCCAGTAATTCTTCAGTCCCATGAGGCTAAGTGTCTCAGCTGCACTTCAGTATAAGACAGAATCCTGAAGAAGGAGGCTCTAATGCCAGTGAAGGAATGGACTTGCTATCTAGGGAGGTGAGAGCAAGCAGGAAAAGAGCAAAAGCTTCCCTTTTCCATGTCCTTATATAGGCTGCTGGCAGAAGGTGTGGCCCACATTAGATATGGGTTTTTTTCTGCTCAAAAAATCTGGATGAAAGGTGTGTATGTCTTCCTGCCTCAAGATCAGGATTAAAGGTGTGTCTTCCTACCACAAAGATTTGGATTAGAAGTAGATATTACCATTAAGCAAAACCTCTCACAGTGTACCCCTCCATTTTGGAGTTTTAGTTAATTCTAAATGTAGTCAAGTTGACAACCATGAATAGCCACCAAACCAGGAATAATGGAAAAGGAACAGAATAGTTTTTCGGGTGGCTCTAATCAAGTTTAAAACCTTGATTTTAAATTTCTGGTCCCCAGACCTGTAAGGCACAAATTACTATTGTTTTAAATTATCCCCTTCAGCACCGGCCCCTAAAACTCATAAGGTAATTATTTCATAGTGTAATGGTGAAAAGAGCCAAATAAATACTGTGGCTCCTGAGCCCACGGATTCTGACTGTGGGAAAAACACATATTGATCACGTATTCTAAGCATTGACCTTAGTTGGTCTAGAGTCAGGCATTTTGTCTCAACTACAGCTCAGGAACAAACATACTACTTTTCAAAGGGAAAATGTTTATTGCTAGAGTGAACTAACTTTGCCCTAAAGTCCTAGAGGCTTGGACCAGTGCTCCTCTTTCATCACTTCCCAAGGATACATGGACAGTCCATCTAACACCAGGTGCTTCAACAGCATGGACTCTGCTGAGTCACCTGCCTCTCGTGGGCCAAAGCTTGTCTGCAGCCTCGGCCTGCTACAGAGACTTCTCTTGCTTCCTAACCAACTCAAAACAAATTTGATTGGAGTAGGTAGAAACAGAGTCATACATGTGGCATATTTATTTTCCCTATAAAATATAAATAAGCCCAAATATTTTTGTCTCTTTTTTAGCAACTAAGGTGAAAAGTATACCAACTTGCCATTTCGATGGGATATTTTGATGTGTCCCTGGAGTCCTAGCAACTTCACCAAAATGACAAGACCTGGATTTCTTAGACTGTCTCTTCCATCTTCTGGGTCCTACTGAAGCATCTACAGTTCTTAACACGTACCCTCACCAAGGCAGATATGTTCACTGCCATCCACATAATGTTGGAAGACAATCGGTGATGACAAAGTAGCAGACTCCTGTAAGGGGAGTTAGAGTAATATAAATTAGATTTAGTAAATATCTAAGGGTTTCTGATACAGATCTTAATCCGGGACATGAAGATCAACTTGGCTGTGGGCAATTAGCTTATCAGGTTATAAAAACTAAAAATAAGGATGATGTCAGGTGAAATGAGGGGAATCTCTATGGACTAAACAAGGAGGAAGCCAGGTGAAACAAGAAGAGACTCTATGGACTAAAAACAAGGTTTATGGCCTGGCATTGTTTTCAGCTGCTAAGTGGGCAGAGCCCAGATTAAGCTGAAGCAGGTGGAACAAGGAGAGATCCTATTGAAGGATCTGGATCCCGAAGGAGCCCAAGGGGTCCCATGCTAGAGAGCTCCAATGCTAAAGTCTTCACGCTAGAAACAATGAGTAGTTTGTATCCTCTGATGGAGAAAGTGCTGGTGGACTGCCAGAAAGAAGCTGGTGAGCAGAGAAAGCCTCAGCAAAGCAGCAAAAGGCCAAGGACTAAACCCTGTGGCTCGGCTTTTGCCTAGAGGGGTTTGACCCATTCAAACAGTGGCCTGAATGGAACTGTGGCCAGCCTCAAAAATTCAGGCAGAGAGGCAGAGTTGCTGATACAAAGGGAATAAGTTGGCCTACAGATGGCTGAGGTCTCCCAGAGAGAAGAAAGCCTCAAGCCTTTTTTAAGGTAAGACTGATATAGCCAATTTACCCTAACAGATCTACGTCTGAGATATTCTGGAAGAAAGACTGCTAAGTGCATTAAAGGGTCTACTCCTGAGGTGTTCCTGACAACTGAGAACCTGCCCCAGAGACTGTATCCTTTTAAAAGGTTAAGTAAATACTTGTAATAGTTATCAATAGGTTTAGTGGTTAGGTAATAGGGGTTGTAGTCATTCATAAGGTTAGTAGTTACATGATTATAGGTGAATATAGTTATCAATAAATACATATTGAATAATTTAAAAGGTCTGGCTTCAGACTCCACCTAACTCCGAGGGAAGATGCTAAAGGTGTGCTGCTGCTGCTGCTGCTGCCAGGAGAATGCAGTGCGCTCATGGTGAGACTAGTGAAGTGTTGTGGGGAAAGACATCTTCAGACCGACAGCCATGATGGCTGGAGCTGCTGAATAATTGGCTCCAGTGAAGGAAGGAGCCACACTTGAAAAAGCAGCTACTGACACTCACCATCTGATTCAATCCACAGTAATACAAAAGCCGTCCTCCCGTTCAGGCTAAGCGGGCAACTTAAACAGGAAGGTGATGGGAACCATTATCACCTATGATTCATGTCTTCGATGATGGCGTTCTGTTCACTTTTCCAAAGCAAATATCACTTGTAGCTTGTTTTGGGAAAAGAAAGGATAGATAAAAGACTCTTGTTTGGACTTAACTACTAAAATGTCTCACTGCACAAATCCTAAAGCCAGTATGTTAATTATTCTGCTCACCAAGCATGTCTATTCCAACTAGTGACTCAGAAGCCAGGGAAGTTGCTTGGTTCCAGGTAGTTGGGAACCTGAGGCCTAAAGATCACTTGAGCCCAAGAACTCAAGGCCAGTGTGAGCAATTCAGTAAGGCCCTGTGTGGAGGTTTGAATGAGAATGGTCCCCATAGGCTCATGTGTGTGAATGCATGGTCTTCAGTTAGTGAAATTGTGTCAGAAGTATTAGGAGGTATGGCCGGCCCTGTTGGAGGAGATGTGTCACTGGGAATGAGCTTTGAAGTTTGAAAAGCCCAAGTCAGGCCCAGTCAGTCAGTCAGGCAACCTCTCTCTCTCCCCACTTCCTCCCTCCTCTTATCTGCACCTTGTGCACCCATCAGATGTAAGCCCTCAGCTGCTGCTCCAATGCCATGTTTTCCTGCCTACTGCCACACTCCCCACCACAATGATCATGGACTAAATCTCAGAAACTTTAAGCAAGCCCACAATTAAACGCTTCCTTTTATAAGTTGCCTGAGTCATGGTATTTCATCATAGCAACAGCACAATAACTAAAACACCAAGTCTTAAAACAGGCAGAAACTCTCAGAAAGTAGAGGTAACTGCAATTGGTTACCCAGAATTACTCTATTGTACTGGAGCCAAAACTGGGTTACTGATAATCTCCTAAACTACCTCTGACCCACAGGCGTCAGCATACTCATTGGCAGTATGTAAGGATTCCTCAAACAGACATCTCCTAGCCGTTGTAGCCTTCCTCTGAGGGGTTGCGGGCTGGCTTCTGACTTCTTTTTGAGAGAAAAAGGAAGAGAATCACTGGATAGATTAGCTGGAGGCCATGGTCTCTCCCAAGGTGGCTCAAGTCAGGTCTGTGTTTACCAGAGTTTATCTGAGTCTATAGATAAAAAATTACTTAAATGAAGTTCATGTTTACTTAATTCACTGTGAGTAATAGCCACAACCAAACAACCAAATAACTCTGGGAGTTAAAACATTCTGATTATCATGTTAGTACTGTATTCACCTTGGCTTCAGTGGATATATTCTGTGTTCTGGTCTCTATTAGTGTAGCTTGAATTTGAAGAACACAGTGGTAGAATCTACCATCACCCATAGTCTGCAGATATAGGAACTGTATCAATGAGCTCTTTGAAAAATGCAGATGGTATCTTCACTGAAGTGTTTCTCCAAATCCTAGAAGAATGTCCTCAGGCAAAAAATGTCCTTGCTCCCAAAGCCTTTTGTTCCCCTTTAAAATTGTGAATGAATGATAGAGAATTTCCCTAATGTGTGTCAGGTTATGGGATAGATCCTCAGCACTACCAAAAAAAATATACCAGGGGCTGGAGAGATGGCTCAGAGGTTAAGAGCACTGGCTGCTCTTCCAGAGGTCCTGAGTTCGATTCCCAGTAACCACATGGTGGCTTACAACCATCTATAATGGGATCTGGTGCCCTCTTCTGGCCTGCAGGCATATATGCAGACAGAACACTGTATTCATAATAAATCAATAAAATCTTTAAAAAATTTTTATACCAGAAAAGTTGTATACTTCTCAACCTACCAAAAAGGAAGCCTGTAAGCATAACTTTTAAACTATATTTATTAGTAACTATAAACACTCACCAACCAACCAACCTTAACACTTTAAAAAGGATACCAAGGTTTTGCAGGTCCTTAGGAGCAACTGCTCAGCAGTTTGTCTGCAGGAACATCGCAATCAGCAACCACTCAGTGGTTATCTGGCTCTGGCATTGCTATGGCAACCTCCATCAGTTCAGCCCCTAGGGCCTACGCTGCCCATCAGCCCAAACGGCTAGTTTCCCTCAGCTGCTCTGCTCCAGCTGCAACCAAAGGGGCACCAGCTGGCCTCAGCTCTCAGCCTGCCCCATTCTTACAAACCTCGGAGCATGTCCTATGCCATGCCTCTTCTGCCAGCCCAATCTTGTTCATGGCAGGTGCCGCTTTCCATGGCTTTTCTCAGCCTTCCTGGGCTCCACACACCTAAGCCACAATAATCAGCAAGTCTCAGCAACTAGAGTCTTTCAAGGTTAGGCAGGGATGGAGAGCTGAGCAGTGCTCAAAAGCAAAGCCAAGCAAAAAGCCCTCCCTCCTTCCAGTTTCCCCGGTCTTTCATATATATATATGCTGTCTCTTAATTATGCATCAGGCTGTTTTCTCATTGGTCATCCTGATGTTCTCCTCCTGAGGTACAGCTGTTGACCAGGACCATGTGTGTTGCTAGGTGTTTCCCACAGGTACAAGGATTAAGGATGACTTCGTATGCCTCTTTTAAGAGTGCATTTCAGAAGCACTTCCACAACTTTTACATATTAATTCAATATAACTGTGTTAGAAAGAACCTCCACCACAGAAGCCAACATTTTAGTCTGAGTCCCATGTTATATTAGAAAAATCTGGTAAGTGCTCCAATGTTGATCAGTTCAGCTCAATGGAGTGTTGTTAGGCACTGTTCTTTTTGTGCAGCAACATGGCACCTGACAGGAATTGCTACTGTTGCAAGGACATCATAAACACACTTACACAGAACTAGTGTCCCAACCTGTGCTCTTTTGGCTACAGCACAGCTCCTTTTGTATCTTGTGTATTATATAAGATATTATCGTGTAGGGAAATAGGTGAAGGGAACCTAAGAATTCTGTACTATTTTGGAAACTTACTGTGAGTTTAAAACTATTTCAGAATAAGTTAGGAAAGGAAAAGAGAGAAGCAGAGGGACAGGGAAGAAAGATAATGAAAGGAAGGGTTGAGGAGGGGAGGGAAGGGAAAGGAAAGGAAGGGGGAATCTTAGGGGGACTTATGAGTTCAGATTTCTCAGATTAGCCACAATCCACTCAAAGCTGTCTTCCCTCTGGGTCTTGAAGTTCTACCTTTATCCAATCTATGTGTGCTCCGAGTTGTTTTTAACTATGTCATCTTAGGTGTACTAACTGCACAAGATCAGCAAGTATGCTTGACCACTGACAGTCTCTTCAGCTGCTATATTCCAAGTTTTACATGGAAAGGACTCTGAATCCTTAATGATTACATTGCATTGATTGCCTAGTCAACCCTGGAACTTCCCCTCCTTGCTTCTAAATTTTTGTATGGCATAACAATTACTCTTTTGTGTTGTTTGGCTTTAGTGTGCTTGTTCACAGTGCTAGATACAAAACTGAGCATTTCACCCATTGGACCAGGTGCTCTACAAAAAGCTATACACTCATCCTTGATAACTATGCTTTTAAGGTTGCTTTTACAGTGCCATTTGTGTGAAACAGAATTTTTTATTTATAAACACATATTTATTAATACTTGAGAAACACCTATAAAATACCTAAATCCTATAACCTAAAACCCATAATCTATCTAAGAACACCCTAATACCTAAGAACACTCTAATACCTATCTAAAAACACTTAACACTATTTTAACTTTCTTAAAAGGATTATTAATATTTTTAGCATAGGTCCATGCAGGGTGACTTGGTTTATGGCAAATCCATTAGGCAGTCTCCTTTAAGCTTAAGCCAGTTGGGCCTTTGCCAGTTCACAAGGCCAATTTATTTCAATCACCAAATTGCACCCAGTTTTTTAAAGTCAGTCTGTTCCGACCACCAAACTGAGGCTGGCTTTTTGCATCAGCTGAGACTCGCCTCCACAATCTCCTTGACCTGGGCAAGGCCTCTCCAAGCGACTTCTGAACTTCGCATGCCTCTCTCACTTTTTGGTGCTCTGGGGCCCCAAGACAGACGCCTTCAAGGAACCCTCTCTCAACAGGTTTTATGCCTTGCCTTTGCCTTGGACTATCGTAGCCTAAATTCTGTTAATGGCGTACCTTGGTGTGCACTTCTCCAGAGTGACTTCTCAGTCGGTGAGGGCAGGAGGAAAAGAGCACCACATGGAGCTTTCTGGTTTATATATCACATTATCTCACAATCCTTGGCAGTCTAGAGGGTCCACAAGATTTCTTTTCTCGTGATGCCCAACAGTCCCATTGCTTCTCATGGCAACTGACTTCATCTGTGCAGCTTGTCTGGTTTCTTAGCCACATCCCTTCAACGGGACATATCGTCTGGCCACAACTGGGCTCTGTCCATTTCAGCAGGTCAAAGGGATGTCAAGCTCCTCCTTATGTGCTGCCACATGCTAATCTGAACTGCCTACCAATTCACTAAATAAGCTTAACTTCTATATTTGTATCTTGTGGTTTTCTTGTGGTTTTGGTTTGTTTTGTGGGGGTGGCTTGTGTGACTGGCTATTTGGTTTATGTTTTTTTTTTTTTTTTGGTTTTTCGAGACAGGGTTTCTCTGTGTATGCTTGGCTGTCCTGGACTCACTTTGTAGACCAGGCTGGCCTCGAACTCACAAAGATCCGCCTGCCTCTGCCTCCCAAGTACTGGGATTAAAGGCGTGCGCCACCACCGCCCGGCTTGGTTTATGTTTTAAGACAAGATCTTACTGCCGAACCCAGAGGGTCTCTAACTCATAACCTTACTGTCTCAGCCTTCGAAGTGCTAGGATGACAGGCCCATGCCACCAGGCCTGATTAGATAGGCATTTTGTAACTTGAAACTGAATGTAATCCTAAATGATTCAAATTCTTTCTTGCTTTATTATTTGATGGGTATGGATGTTTTGTCTGCATGTATATCTGCACACCACAAATATGTGTGGTGCTTTTGGATCCCCTGGACTGGAGTTAGAGACTGGTGTGAGCCACCATGTATGTGGGTGCTGGGAATTTAAACCAGGTCTCAGGAAGAGCAGCCAGTGCTATTAACCACTGAGCTATCTCTCCAGCCCCTATTTCAAAGTCTTAATATATTATCATGTGTGTTAATGTTACTTCAGAAATTTATTCTTTAGTGATTTCATTCTCTTCCTTCCTACAGGTATTTTATTTAAACAATAAAAATATTTTTGTGCTAGTTGGAATTTTTTATTTTAAAAGACAGAGAAAAAATTATTTAAATTGGCTTAACTGAAATTAAGTTAATTTCATTGAATCATCTAACTTAAAAAAAAAAACTCTTGGATACCAGGCAGTGGTGGCACACACCTTTAATCCCAGCACTGAAGAAGCAGAGGCAGGCAGATCTCTGAGTTTGAGGCCAGCCTTGTCTATAGAGTGAGTTCCAGGACAGCCAGGGCTACACAGAGAAACCCTGTCCCCCCCCAAAAAAAAAAAAACCAAAAAACAAAAACAACAACAAAAAAAAACCTTGAAAATTCTGATGGATGTGTGTTGATTTAAGAGTCCAGGCAATATCTCTAGGACCTAGGTTCTTTAGCCCTCACTTTTCCCTTTCCTTGTCGTGGCTTCCTTTATGGTGCTGGTGGCCTCAAGTTCCTGGCTTCACTCACTCTTACCACTAGAAGCTCCAGGAAACAAAGGGGGTTCTTTCCCAACAATCTCAGGAGAAGTATCTTTTTGACATGGTGACTCTAAAGAGATTGTGTACATATGCTTTAGTCAAACTCTGAGATCACACTAAGGGGTTTCACATCCTCTCCTAAGATAGATGTGATGTTAGCTCTCCCTCCAAATACTTGGTTTAAGAGCAGAAACAAGGAGTTGAGTGCTAAAGAAAGCAAGCTAAATGCTCAAGAATGAACTATTGGAAGAGGAACAGTAATAATTATTCAGAACATAACATGCAATACCTAAACTTGAATGGTTTGGATTCTCAAATTGGTTGGCAGAACCCTCTGAGATTTTAGATAGTGTCAGCTGTTTGAGCAAAATTAACGAGGTGAGCAATGGAGTCAGAAGAATTCATTTCTAGTGTGGTATTCCCTCTATACCCTTCAATGAATCACCTAACTTCCCTGGTCTCCAATTATCTCACATGCAAGGCAGAGGAACTAAAGTGTGTACATATAATGGTTTGGGGTTTGTTTTCTGTCCATTCTAACATATTTATGTTGAGAAGCCCCAAACATTGATGTTTGAAAAAAGTCACAGCCAACATTTTTATGACCCAACTTGAGAGAAATCTGACCTATGTACCAGACTGGGTTCTGGGGTGCTCTGTTTAAAAACTGGGACAATGTCATACACACACACACACACACACACACACACACACACACACACACACAATCACACACGTGCACACATGCACACCCCAGGATATTGAAGAGGCCAGGGCCGTGGCATATCTGTTGAGCTAAGCTGTGAGCATGGGGTGGGGCTGGCATAAGATGAAGGCTATATGTGCTATGGGCAGCAGAACTTGACAGGTGGGCCCCTTCATCCCAAGTAATGTTGCTGTAAGCCCCAGATGTCAAACATAGAGCTGCGGTGTTTGGTGTTTTCCCTGTTGGAACAGTGCTGCTGATATCCAGGGTATATTTTCCCTACCTCAGTTACACCTTCCTGGAAACATTATTACAGGCACTCTCAGAGATTTACCTCTTAAGGTGGTTCTAAATTTTGTAAAGTTGACAATCAAGATTAATGACAAGTTCTTCCCTTGTCAACCTGACACCAATTTCAGTAGTCACAATATCCAAAAGTCCAACAAACCAGAAAACAGCAGCAGGAAGAACCATCAGCAGTTAGGGGAACACCAAGCAACAGGGTGAGTAACAACCTCTTTCTTCTTTGTAGCAACTTCTCTTTCTTCTTTGTAGCACCCTCTCCTCTTTTCAGAGCCCTCTCCTTTTCTTCTTTGTAACACCCCTCTTTCTTCTTTGTAGTACCCTCTCTCCTTCTTCTTTGTAGCACCCCTTTCTCCTCAGTGCTCTCCCTTTTTCTCCCCAAGTCCTCAGAAATCAGGTGGCCAAGCCACTCCCCTGCTAGCTCACGAGGCAGTTACTAGTTTACACCTGTGGTCTTAACTGAAGCAGCTCACACCTGGGATTAAACAAAAACATTCTCATAATTTTTTTTTAATAAGCAAAACTCTTACCACATGGACCAGCCCTTCCTACCTCTGTCCACTTCTCTTCTCTTCCCTCTGCTCCTCCCCCACCCCCACTGAATTTCTCTGAGTCCTGACTTAGATGCCAGCTTCTTCATGTGGCTGCCACCATGCCTTTCCCATCATTAACTGTACCTGTAAACTGAGAGCTAGGATAGATTCTTTTTTCCTTGACTTATCTTCTTGGGGATTTTGTCACAGCAATAAGAAAACTAATTAATATGCCCTGACTGGCCAGGAACTTGCTAGTAAACCAGGCTGGCTGCAAACTTGTAGCTCTTATCTGTTTCTGCCTCTCAAGTTGGAATTACAGAGCTGCACCACTCTGCCTGGCAACTGCTGCTTTCTTGGTCTTGGACTTCACAGTCACTTGTACTTGACTAATACATTTCCATTGCTTATAAATTGCCTAATTTAAAGTATTTTTCCCCTAGCAACACAAGTAGACTAAGGCACCACCTCCTTCACAAACGAGGCCCCAGTTTTGTTGAGTCCTCGTGTGCCCTCTTGGGCCACGTACCTAGCTAAAGACAGACTTTCCCAAAACCCCATGAAGGTAGTGTGGCCAGATCTATATAGAGTGAGGGGTAAGCAGGTCACTGAGTGAGCCATCTGAGATCAATGTCATCTGTGACAATCCCTTCTAGTACCTGCCTGCAATACAATTAAACGAACTGAGAGAGTCATGAAAACAACCACAAGACAACACACTAAGCAATGGAAAACAGCATCTTGGGACACTGAAGACATCCTCTAAGCTGCTGCCAACAGCCTACCTTCTAGCTGCCTGCTAGTGAAAGAAAAACCAAGCCCTTCCGTGTTCAATCCCCTTATGTAAGCTGGGTGCAATGCCACATTATTCTTTCAAGATATCTAGCTACTAGTTGGAAGGCACATAGACTAATACCTATGAGGACATATGATTAGGAATAGATTTATAAGATTAGGAAGACTAGAACTTGTTTAAGTGATGATAAGAAACAGCTAGAGGAAGAAGAGAGAAAGGTAGACAAATAGATGAAAGGACCAGAGCACAGGGAAGACTGACGGTATTAATTCCCCATTACCGCCTTATAAAACGCCACAGCTATGGTGATTTCACATTCATTTATTGTCTCTCAGTCTCTGGGAATCAAGACTCCAGATACAGTTAGCTCAGAGTCTCACGGGGCTGTGGCCAAGGGAGTCTGAAGTTTGAGGTCCTCTTCCAGCTCATACAGTTGTTTACAGACATATTGGCTTGTGGTTATAGAACTCACAGAAGCTGCATCTGCAAGGCCAGCAGCCGAGCCTCTGACCTCCTGTCCTGATCCTCCGGTTCCTCTTTTAAAAGACTCAACCAGTTAGATCAGGTCTGCCCAAGATAATCTTCCTTTTGTTATCTCAGAATCAACTGATGAGAAACCTTAATTACAATAACCCTTTACCTTTGTCATATGAAGTAGCCGTCACCTGAGTGATATTGCATCATATTCGCATATCCTGACCCCTTATCCAGTGGTGGAGACAACTGTAAGTATGTATCAGGGAATAAACCTTGTGGTGATTAAAATGAGGATGGCCCCCATAGGTCCCCACTTGGTGGAACTGCTTGGGGAGGATTAGGAGATATGGCCTTCTGGGAAGAGGTGTGTGTCCCTTGTGGGGGTGAGCTTTCAGGTTTCAAAAGCCCATGCCATGTCCAGGGTGCCTCTTTCTGCCCAGTGTTTAAAGATGAAGATGTCAGCTCTCAGCTGTCCTGTCACTGTACTTTTGCTCTGTCATCATGGACTCTAAGCCTCTAAACCAGTGCTTCTCAACCTGTGGGTACAAACCCTTTGGGGGTTGCATATCAGCTCTCCTGCATATCAGGTATTTACATTACAATTCATAACAGTAGCAAAATTATAGTTATGAAGTAGCAACAAAATAATTTCATGGTTGGGGTCACCATAACCTGAGGAAGTATATTAAAGGATCACAGCATTAGGAAGGTTAAGAACCACTGTTGTTAAGCATAAACTGAAATAAATGCTGTCTTTTATTTTAGTTTTTTTTGTTTTAGTTTTGGTTTTTGAGACAGCATTTCTCTGTGTATCCCTGGCTATCCTGGACTCATTTTGCAGACAAGGCTAGCCTTAAAGTCACAGAGATCTGCCTGCCTTTGCCTCTCAAGTGGTGGGATTAAAGGTGTGTGCCACCATGCCTGGCAATTACAGACAGCTGTGAACTGCCATGTGAGTGCTCTTAACTGCTGAATCATCCCACCTACCTCTGTCTTTGACCAATCTCTGGCCTCAGCAGTTAACCAATGGGAGACTTTTGTTAACAAGAAGACTTTACTTGGTGTACAGCATGCAGGCTTCTTGGAGCAGGTTAATTAACATTTAGAATGCATAACATCACCTAATACTGCCTTTTATAAGTTGCCTTGATCATGCTATTTTTGTCATAGCAATTGAAAAGTAACTAAGACACGTTGTCAGGGTAGGCCTTAGAATTCTGCTCATCAGATATTTTATTTTTTTTATTTTTGAAGCAGGAAAGAACACTGCCTCCAGGGGCTGGAGAGATGGCTCAGGGGTTTAGAGCACTGACTGCTCTTCCAAATGACCGGGGTTCAAATCCCAGCACCCACATGGCAATTCACAGCTGTCTGTAATTGCTGGGTGTGGTGGTGCACGCCTTTAATCTCAGCACTTGGGGGGGCAGAGGCAGGCGGATCTCTGCAAGGTCAAGGCCAGCCTGGTCTATGGAGTGAGTCCAGGACAGTCAAGTATACACAGAGAAACCCAGCCTCAAAAAACAAAAACAAACAAGAACACTGCCTCTACCTGGGTTGCAGTTCCTGTTCTCCTCTCCCTCTCAAGGACTGTATCCTCTCAGTTACACAGTGTGTGCACAGCTAACCCTGGAGAAATCCAATTTAAATGAGTTGCCTTGCTTAAGAATAGCATGGCAGGGCTGGAGAGATGGGTCAGCCGTTAAAGGCTAGGCTCACAACCAAAAATATAAGAATAGCATGGCCACAAGTTGGGAGGCAAAGATAAAATATTGCTACAAGTTCAAGGCCAGCCTGATCTACCTCGCAGATTCCAGGTCAGGGCTATGTAGCAAGACCCTGTCTCAAAACACGAAAGAAGGAAAGAAGGGAAGAAGGAAGAAAGGAAGTTTTGCAATCCATACACCATTTCATATGACCACTCTATACTCATTGTTACACTTCCTTGTAGGTATTTAAGAATTAACAGGACCCCTGCCACTAGAGGCATTGCAGATGTGACTGCTATGTCATATGTGCATCAGTAGGTGGCAGAGAAGAGAGAGGCTATATTTACATTCAGTGTTCTGACCTATGAACATCTGAATGAATAGTAGCCTAACATTCTTGGGAAAAAAAGCAAGCTGGATACCAACACCACTTTGGCACCATGGGGTAGCCTGTGATGACTACCAGACCAATACCAGGCAAGCACTAGATGTGCTCCCAGGACAGGAAACAAGCCAGAAACTAGAAGAACTCTGCCTGGCCCTGGATATGGGGGTTGTTGGTGAGCCAGCCCTGAGGGAGTGAGTGTGGGAGAGCCAGCCCTGCCTTCTGTCTGCTATGTGGTAGTGTTGGCTAGGGAAATATGCCACCTCCTCCCTTTCGCCCTCACCACCCACCATTGGCCAACAGGAGATCTGGCCCAGATGAGGTCACAAGATCAGGAGAGCTGTCCCTGCCCCTCGCTGCAGCACTCTGGAGAGCAGGCCCTGCACCTTTCCATAGTAGGACTGGCCCTGCAAGTGGGGGTTGCAGGTCCAGAACCATGGCTTTGAATTGGCCCATCCCAACATCTACCCCATGGATGAACTGCTGGAATGCAAGAAGAGGCCAGTTCCACAAGCCAGGACTGCCGGATCTCCATAACACAGGACAGTTACGGCATATCTGAGAGGAGTTCCAGTGAGGTTCCAGTACTGACAGAGTAGCAGAAACCAGGGGCCTCATGCCAGGCCAAGGAGTCATTTTAATGAACATTTGCAAGCAGAATGTGTGGACAAAGGGATGTGGGACACACTGAGACACACTGTAGCTTCCACAATGAGATTTTGTTTTGTTTTGTTTTTCAAGACAGGGTTTCTCTGTGTAACAGCCCTGGCTGTCCTGTACTCGCTTTGTAGACCAGGCTGGCCTTGAACTCACAGAGATCCGCCTGCCTCTGCCTCCCGTGTGCTGGGATTAAAGGCGTGCACCACCACTCCCGGCTGAGATTTTATTTTTTATGCTGGGACAGATTGCAAGGGTGGAGGGTGGGTCTGAGGGGAGGTGAGAGATGAGAGGGAACAGGGTGCATGATGTGATATTCACAAAATAAAGGGTTTTTTTTTTTCAATAAAAAAGGGGAATTAACATGACAGAATGTTTTTCCCAGATGTCAAAATTACCAAAAACATTTCTCTTTCCAACTCCATATGATCAGAAAATTGCTTCTTGGGCCAGCTAAATGGTTGAGTGGGTGAAGGGATTACTACCAAGCCTGGTGACTTGAGTTCAATCCCTAACTGCCTCATGAGGGAAGAAAAATGACTCCCACAAGCTGTCTTATTATTTCCTCACTCATGCATGGCATTCTCACCCCACACTCGAGAGCGCATTCATCCACACACACAAATTATAAACATACATTTAAAAAATGTTAAAAGGTGTTTCTTTGTGAGATGGCTCAGCAAGGAAAGAAAGGTACTTACTTGCTTGACAACTCAAGCTCCATTCCCGAGCCCATGTAAAGGTGGGAGGACTGATTCCACCAAGTGTCCCCAGACCTCCACAAGCACGCTGTGGCACATCCCTACCCCCTAATCATGTATACACAGAAAATAATATTTTTAAGAGAAAATTGCTTCTTTGGATGGAGAACTAGAGGAATGAAGCTATAATTCTGATAAGATCTTTGTCTCAGTCACTACATTTATAACCTGTATCTTCCTGTCATCTCACCCTTCCTCCCTCCTTCCTTCCTTCGCTGTCTCATAAAAAAAATATGTCCTTGGCTTTTTCCTATAGAAGGAACATCATTTTCTGTCTCTCTGCTTTTCTCCCTCCCCCGCCCCCATCAGGTTATTTGAACACAAAGGTATTCCCAAATGGTGCCAGTCACCTTGGAGGAAGGAGGGATAATTTTTCTCCCTATTATGGATACAGCTTGGCTCTGAATCTAATAAATATAAATAAACACAAATTAATATTGAGGTAAACCATGCACACATTTCTACTCAAGACTCCAGAGATGAATATGAACATACAGACTAAAGTGAGGTTCCAGGCTACAGACTCCTCTGACCCTTGACCACCCTTCTTCCCTAAGCCTCTGAGCCACACAGACTTCATTTCTTTCCCATTCAAGTTCCTTCTGCTTTCCATATCTTAACTCCTCTCGTCTTGGGGGTTTTTCATCCTCTGTTCGTAGGGTAGAATGAGCCTATAAACTATGTCTGTTAGGCTGGACTTAGTGGCAAATATCTATGATGTATAGTCTCTGGTATATGTCTAAGGTTAAGAGGCTGAGGCAGGAGAATTACTATGTATTTGAAGCCACTCAGGGCTTCACAGTAAGACTGTCTTTTTAAAAAAAAGAAATTGTGGTGCCTGTTAGTAGAAATCATAGTTACTTCTCAAGTTAGGGCTGTGGTTATAACAATAAGATACAGATCTAAAACTGGGGTCACAGTACTTTACTAACAAATAGCTCATTTAATGATACTTGTCATTTATCATAATAATCCATATAGGACTGTAGTATATTCTAAATTGAATAAATCCTGAAATTGCTTCATAGTCCGTTTATGCCTTTCAGTTCTGGAATTATCTGTAAATACAAACCATGAACTTTGGTTTTTGGTTGTGAGCCCAGCCTTTTACGGCTGAGCCATCTCTCCAGCCCATGAACTCTGGCTTTTGATGCTGCCTTGTTGCAGACTTGAGAAGGGTAAAGACATAGGATGGACTTTATTGCAGACAGTATTTTTGCTTCATCCATCAGTGTAAGAAGAAAACTAGCAACATTGCTAAGAGATTTAACTCCTCATAAATCCTCAGGTAACTCCTATGAGAGTTCAGAAATTCATCTTTAGCTACTCCACTATTCAGAAGGATGCTGATAAAGACACAAATATACATGGATAGTGTGCATTCATATGCCATGGAGCTCACAGCATCACTAAAGGTGATGACACTCCAATGACATTGGTTATACCATTCTTGATTTTAAAGAAGAAAGAAAGAAGGAAAGAACCAGGGCTCTTTAGAGAAGTAGCTAGCTTTAAGCTTTGGACAGTGGAATGGCCCAATAAGCCGGTAACAATACTAGAAATAATCCCTCGTGGGACTAGACAGGAAGAAAGTACTCCAACAACAGAGGAGGGTTGTTAAGAGAGTTTGTAGCCAAAATGAAAGAGCTTCAGTAGCCAAAGCCCAAAGAAGTTTACAAATAAAGTAAAGGTGGTGAGCTGCCAAATCTAACAACCTGAGTTCAATTCCCAGGACCCACATGGTGGAAGAAGAGAACCTACTCCTCAAAGTTGTCCTCTGACCCCATATACGTTCCTTTGCATGGGAGCAACCACATATGTACACACAATCAATCAATGTCATAAAACTTAAAAAAAATAACGTGCTTGGGGACTATAACTATAAGTAAATATACTTGAATACACACACACACACACACACACACACACACACACACATATATGCACGCACGCACGCTAATAAGTAGGGACTCCAGCTGGGCATGGTGGCCCATATCCGTAATTCCAGCAGTGAGTTCCAAGTCAGCTTTGACTACAGAGGAAAATCCTGTCTCAAAAACAAAAGAAAACAAAAATGTAAGGCTCTAAGCAAGCTTATCTACCTGACTTGGAGCTTACAATGTGTCTCATTTTCAGCTTGCTTTGCAGTTTTGGGCACTGAAACCTGACTGTCAAGTATGTGCTTTATCCATGACCTAAATCCCAGCTCTCTACAGCTTCATTATTATAAAGGCCACTTGGTAAAGAGAGACAACAAACGCAGTTGCCTCTGAACAAAGAGACAAAGAGATTCCTGGACAAGAATGAGCCAAGGAGGCCTATTGGAAGATACTGAGCAAGTGAATCTCTCAATAGAGTGGTCTGCAGACCTGTCTAGCAGACATCATCTCTAGTGATCTAGTGCCCCCTCATCCCTTCCCCTTCCTGAATGAGGAATTCACTCACCTCACAAAACAGCCAGCATTTATGGACCCGCCACAAGAAATAATTTTTTTAAATTTATTTTATTATATAATTTTAAAATAAATTCCCAGGTCAACAACTCAAAGCCCCAATTCCCTCTCCCTCTCCAATTTGTTTCCAGTATGACCCTGGAAGAGGAGGAAGCACCTAGAATGTTGACATTGGATATCTAGGCCAGGTTAGACATCACTTACTAAACCCAGAGAGCTCCATAGATCCCCAGCTGTGGGCACCTGATACCCCCATGCATGTGTATCTGCTACATTCAATTCCAGTGCAAGAGGGAAAGTGCCTGATAACATTGTTACCCTGGGTGAGACCACAGCTGCAATCAAGCCTGTACCTCGGTGTCAGCTTTGTGTATGTCTCCAGGTTGGAGGTATAGCTCACTGATAAAGTACATGCATATTGTGAACAAGGCCACACATTTAGTCCTCAGCACCCAAAACCAATGTGAAGCAAAACTTCTCCAAACCCCATCCTCTAAGATGTGGGACTCATTGAGTTTCCTGTTAAATCTAGGAATAATGTTTATAGACTACTAGCAAATGGACTTGGCACAAGAGCCCTAGCAGATTTGTCTCAATCTTTTTGAAGAATGTATTCTGTACAGGGTGCTCATAAAGTTCCACCCACACATCCTCACCTTCATAGAGCAGAATGCAGTTTCTACATAGCAAACATCTGCTAAAGTTTATAAGATTAGCACCAGGGGGTACCTTCTGTGGTTTAGCTTTTAACCTTGACACAATGTTAACTAATAAAGTTCTCTTTGCCCTTTGTTGTTGTTATATGTGATACAAAAACAATACAAAATTTGAAAGGTATAAAAAAGTATTTGATGGCTGGACAGTGGTGGCACATGCCTTTAATCCCAACACTCCGGAGGCAGAGGAAGGTGAATCTCTGTAAGTTTGAGGCCAGCTTGGTCTACAAATTGAGTCCAGGACTGCCAGGGCTACACAGAGAAACCCTGTCTTGAAAAACAAACAAACAAACAAACAAAAAAGGTATTTAATGACAAGTGAATTATGTTTTTCATATTTTCATACCTATTTTCACTCTCTGGAATCATCTATTCTTTTCTCTTTTGTATTTTCTGTATATTTCTACATACCATATATATGATAGATTTTCTGTATTTTAATATGGTAGACTTCAATTAAATATATTACACAAAATTTGTGCCAATGTGTTCCTATTTAAAACTTGTCTTCCATTAAATCTTAGAATATTTTGACCCTGAGCCAGCATTCTGGAGGCAGAGGCAGGAGGACTGTTGCAAGATCTGGGCCAGACAAGTCTACATAATAAGTTTCAGGCCATTCATGGCTTCTTAACAAGAAACTGCCAAAATAAATAAATAAAATAGGTTTTCAGCCTTCCTTTTATTAATATGCCTTTTTGTGTGGCTTATGCCTTAAAAATGAGTTTTAAGTTGTTTCTAAAAATAACTTTTTGCTGTTTGACAAATGTCCACTGTGGCATTTAAGCAAAGTAAAACATAAATAAGGAGGGGACATAGAAATAATGATTAGGTGATTTAGAGCACTTGCTGCTCTTGCAGAGGATTGGAATTTGCTTCCCAGTATCCACAGGTGAGTCAGATCACAGCTCTAGAAGCTCAAATGGCCTCGACATGCACATACTTACACAAAATAAAAATATAAATCTAAAAATTAAGTGTAGGAAAAAACACAGGGTTCCTTATTTTTGAATATGTATTGAAAAGTTGAAAGTTTTAACATATAGGTTTATTTTATATGCTATTTTGAATATGGTGTGCTACCTTTGAAACTCGTGTCAAACTTTTGTCCTCCACGCAGCAATGCTGAGAGGTAGTGAGGACTTGAAGAGGTAATGGTGGCCAGGAGGGTTCCTCCCTTTGTGGAAGGACTACCTTAATTCCCACAGTAGTAAGTGCTTGGTTTCATGGGACTGCGTGGGTTCTGAAGAGCAGATGTTGTAAGGTATTAGAACAGAAGTCTGTCTCGTCTGCACAGCCTGCTGTCTTTCTGATGTTTACCATGTGTCAGACTCTTGTCAGATGATGTCCCTCATCCTGGACTTCCAGTATCCAGAAACACAAGCTAAACTCTTTCCTTTGAGAACCACTGTCACTCTGGCTGCCCTGTAATGGCAACCAAAAGTTGTGCTGAGATGCTGGGTCTTTGCTCTCATCTTTTCAGAAGTCCTTCTCCAGTTCCCTTTTGACTATAGATTGTAGCTGAAAATGAGAGATGTTACTCAGTGGTGGGGCACTTTTCAACTCTGTATGAGTCTGTGGACTCAATCCCCAGCACTGACCACAGGAAAAACAACAAAAAGCAGCTGGTTGGTTTCCTACCTCCATAGAAAGCTGGGATGCAACCCAGACTGCATTTTTTGCTCCACTTCTACAAGTCAAGTCAAGAAGCAGGGACCATAGGGAATTCCTGCAAGCAAGGGGCAGAGATGATAGCACCTTGTTTCCAGAGGTACCAGGGCACAGCCTGAGCCCAGTGTGGAAAGTGGGGAATGCCCGACACCATGGAGGAAAGCTTAGAAATGGCAGGAGTATTGCCATCATGGGACTGGCTCTGCAACATTTGGGGTGAAAGGGGCAGAATCTCATGTAGCCCATGCTGGTCTCCAACTAGCTGAGGATGGCCTTGAACTCCTGATCTTCCTGCTCTTACCTCCCAAGTGCTGAGACCACAGTAATGCACCACCAAGTCCAGCGTATACAGTGCTGGAGACCAACTGCAGGTCCTGTGTGTGCTGGGTAAGCGATGCCTGCTGAGAAAACCCCCGGTACCAGCTCTTCAGCTTCTAAGGCATTGCTTGGAGCTCCAAGCCTAGTTGTGTGGCCTATGGGAAGACAGCTTCCACTGTCAAATGGTATCACAATACGTTATATGTACAATAAGCCCAAACTGGTTTTTCCTCTTATTCTAAGAACCCTGTCCTGCTACAACTGATAGAACGCTTCAGATTTCCTGCCATTTAAGTGTTTACTCCTCTGTTACCTCTAATTTTGAAGTCTTTGGTCTCTTGGTCATCAAAGGAATTAGTTGAAAGTGAATAAGACCGAGAATCTCATTTTCTCGCCTGTAAATTGGGAGTCAAGGTTCTTGTGTTAAGATTGCAAATGTTCCAACAGGAAAGAGGCTTGGACATCAACACAGGAGAAGCATGCATGCCAGTTGTAGGGTGCTTTTCTATCTTACACGACACATAAACAAAAGGACACACATTGCTGGGCACAGAGGCACAGGCTGGAGGACTACCACAACTTCCAGGCCAGCCTGAACCATAGAGAGTTCCCTAACCATCCTGCACAGCCAAACCTTATCTCACATGAAATTGAAAATGTTTCATGTTGTTGTGGTGGCACACACTTGTAAGTCCAGCAAGCACTTGGGAGGCTGAAGCAGGCTGACAGAGTCCTAGGTCACCCAGGCTACACAGTGAGTTTCAGGTCAATCTTGGCTACACAGTAAGACATTGTCTCAGACAAAAGAAAGAGAGGAATAGGGACAGAGGGATAGAGGGATAGGGAGAGGGAGAAGAAACGAAGGAAGGAAGGAAGGAAGGAAGGAAGGAAGGAAGGAAGGAAGGAAGGAAGGAAGGCCTGGGGATGCAGCTCAGTGGTAGGCTGCTTGCCGGCATGCACAACCCTGTAGGTTTGATACCCAGCACCCAATAACATGGCAGCAGTTCTTCCCTGAAATCTCAACCCTTGGGAGATGGAGGCATTTGAATCAGAAGTTCAAGGTCATTCTCAGCTTTGTA
This sequence comes from Lophiomys imhausi, assembly GCA_907164525.1. Taxonomy (NCBI): domain Eukaryota; kingdom Metazoa; phylum Chordata; class Mammalia; order Rodentia; family Muridae; genus Lophiomys; species Lophiomys imhausi. The sequence continues at coordinate 1,273,944 of CAJQZJ010032507.1, read as the reverse complement.
GTGATTTGGAGGCCAGCCTGAAATACACCAGATTGTCTAGAGCAGTATTTCTCAACTTTCCTAATACTGAAACCCTTTGATACAATTACTCATGTTGTGGTGACACCCAACTATAAAATTATTTTCATTGCTACTTCATAACTGTTACTTTGCTACTGTCATGAATCATAAGGCAAATATCTGATATGCGACCCCTTTGAAAGGGTCGTTGAACTCCCCCAAAGGGGTCCAGACCCACAGACTGAAAACTGCTGATCTAGAGAAACAAAACAAAGTGAGAGTGAGATATCCAGAGAGCCTTGATCAGTGAAAGTCAACTTTATTATTCTGGATACCATCCCCAACAAGCTTCAACCACCAAATCAAAGCCAAGTAAATTGCTCACTTCCAACCCATCCATTTCCCCCGTCAAGTGAGAGGTCATCCATTTGTAATCCTAACTGCTGACAACACTTTACCATTTCCAAGTAAGAAGTGATGAATGTCTGCAGCAAGAGGTCTGCTAGTTACCCCGATTTGATCCCCACAGATTAGACATGTGTTGCTGTCTCACACCAAGTGAGGCAACTACCACGTGCTGATATAAAAATAAACGATATAGCGAGGGACGTACCTCTGCTGATTGAGTGTTTGCCTAGCAGGCACAAAGCCCTGGGTTCTATCCCGCGCACTGCATAAACTTGGGCTGGTGGTAAGCCCAGTACTAGGAAGGTGGAAGCTGGAAGATCAGAAGTTCTTAGCTACATAGAGAGTTCAAGACCACCCTGAGCTACATAAGACTTTGTCTTTACAAAGAAAAAAAAAGTAATTTAAAACTCTGACATTTTTTGTGGTCTCATCAGCCCTTATCTTCGCTGTTGCCATGTTTTTAATCTTGCCACCCTTGTTTCGGATGTCATTAACTATCAGTCTTCTGTCGAGTTGCCACAAACAAGCCTAAGAGAGCCTACTTCATAAATGCTTTCCCGGTGCGCACCCTGGGTAATCACCTCGAATTACCATACACCTGTGAGTTCACGTTAATCAACCACAGATTGAATCCTATTTCCGGCCCCTGACCTTTTCAAGACCTACTACTCATTTAATAGCCCTTAGCTATTTAAATGAGTACCTGGAGACAGGAAGTCGAGCATGAGTGTCTGCGGTCGATGGGATGTTTTTTCTCTGGACAGCCACCCTAGGAACGCAAGCTCCTCTGGGATGGAGGATTCTCTCCCTTCTAGCGCAAGCTCTCCTTCCGCGTCTCCCGCGTTTCCTTCGGAATCCGAAGCGAGGGCCCGCTTCTTCGCGAACCACTGCCTCCCGAGCTCGGCCCAGTGTGCTTCTAGCTCAAGGTCACGCAGGCGGCGGCGGCCGGCCAGTTTTCTTCAGGGCTCACGCGCTCTCTCCCGGCTCTGGAGGGACACCCGGGGGGTCCAAGGCGTTCCCGCGCGCCGGGAAGGTTCGCAGGCGGGGCGGGGCGGGGCGGGCCACGCCTCCCGGGCCGCGGTTGGTGGAGGCCGAGCCGCGCGCCCCGCCCCTCCGGGACCTCTCCCCCCGCGTCGCCGGTCCCCCGCGCTCCGGCAAGCTGGCCTCCGCCGCTGCTGCTCCGCGCTCGCGCCATGCAGCGCCTGGCCATGGACCTGCGGGTGCTGTCCCGGGAGCTGTCGCTCTACCTGGAGCACCAGGTCCGCGTGGGCTTCTTCGGCTCGGGCGTGGGCTTGTCGCTGATCCTGGGCTTCAGCGTCGCCTATGCCTGCTACTACCTGAGCAGCATTGCCAAGGTGAGCCGGGGGGCGGGTGCAGCGGAGCGTGGCGGGCCCCGTGGGCGCTTGGGCGAGAGTCCAGGGTCCTGCCCTCAGGTCCCTCCGGTGGCCGCTGTCCCGGGCCGGCGGGCGCTGCTGCTGTACTTCGGGGAGGACGCCCGGCTTTCGGTTCGCATTCCCCCCCCCCCCCCCCGGGGTGCGACCTAGCGCAGCTTTGGGCTGTTGTGATGGTGGATTCCGTGCGTCAGTCCCCGCGGAGATGGAGTCGGAGGGCTCGCGCGCGGCCTTCGGGTGGGGACACCGATAAGCCCGCTAGTGGCTGGTTGACTGCCGCCGTAAACTTTGCTCTGGACCCCTCACGGATGCTGCTTCCCCTGGCAGAAACCCCAGTTGGTGACTGGAGGGGAGAGTTTCAGCCGCTTCCTCCAGGACCACTGTCCTGTGGTGACGGAAACCTATTACCCGACGGTGTGGTGCTGGGAGAGCCGAGGGCAGACGCTGCTGAGACCCTTCATCACCTCCAAGCCCCTGGTGCAGTACAGGAAGTAAGTGAATGTCCATCTTGAGCCGTGGCTTCTAAATCACAGATTTAAATTCCTGCTTCCAGTCCTTAGTTAATGAACCTATGGTTAACAAAACAAACAGAACGTAAAGTAGGAGGGATGACCTCTTACCTCCAGCTGCAGGAAAATATTCAGGTATTGTTCGCTCCTCCCCGTCGCCCCCACCCCTTTTTTTTTCTTTCTTTCTTTTTCCTTTTCTCCTTTTCACCCTAATGTAAAGGGGCAGAATGGAAGCCCTGACTTATTTCTGGGATGTGAAGCGCTTTGGGGAGCGGGCAGAGTGGGGTTACTGGGTTCAAATTTGTCATTTCCAATTTGTCCTTGAGGACCTCTACACCTTGATGAGGTGCACTAGTGTATTCACGTGTTGATGGTCCTGGGATTGGGGTTAGATAGCTGTGAATCAATTCGGGTTTTGAGTGTCTCCCCACAAAAGAGCTCATAGTGACAAGCACACGAGGTTTTAAAAATGTTTTTGGAAGTAATGCAGATGTGGATGGGGACATATCTAACCAGCAGGTTTAATGGTATCTGTTACTAATTTCCCTGAGTCATCTAGTCTTTTCAGAGTTCCTTTCTCCCTGCCAACTTGTACTTTTGGCTCCATAGATGCTATATGAGAAATAATTCAAGAAGCAAATTTTGTAAGGCAGTCAGTAAGGGGCTGCATCATTGAGTCGAAAGAGTTGTAGCATAGAACAAGTCAGCACCAGACTTCCTCAAAATTCCCTGTTGGTATCTGATGACCTCAGTCAAATAGGGGTTGAGTGCTAGACATTTGAGAGTAATAAGTAATTAATATAAATATTAATGTCTGTGTGTGTGATACCACAAATCAATCAAGCCTCGTGCATGCTAGGCAGGGGCTCTACCACACTCCTACCCAAATATTTGAAGTTTAGTCTTTTTAAAATTAATTGTTAAATATGTATTGGTTCTTTGATAATTTTGTGGATGTATGTAATGTATTTTGACCACATTCTCACACACACACAAACCAATTACCCCGATTTATCCCCTTTTGGAGTTCATTGTTTACCTACTGCCTTTGTTGGGGCTGCTGGAAATATGACATTAATCTTATAACATTTTTGTAATGAAAGAAAGTAACTTTTATAGATATGTATATATTCCAGAATGTAAGTAAGTTAATTTGATATGACCAGATAATGTCATATTTATAGAATGAACACCCTGAGATGCAGGTCAAAGGACTGACTACTCCGTAATGCCTTTGGAACTGTCGCTTTCAGTGAACTCATTAAAGCAGCAGATGGAGGACAGATCTCACTGGATTGGTTTGATAACAACAACAGTTCGTGTTATGTGGATGGCAGCACCAGACCTACTGTCTTGCTCTTGCCTGGCCTCACGGGAACAAGCAGGGAATCCTACATCCTTCATATGATCCATCTCAGTGAAGAATTAGGATACAGGTACTGGTGAAAGATTGTTTGCCATTTTTCACTTAATTCTTATTGATATATAAATATTTCAGGCTGAATGAGCATGGTGGTGCATGCCTTTAATTCCAGCACTATGGAGGCAGAGGTAGGTAGATCTCTGTGAGTTCGAGGCTAGCTTAGTCTAGAAAGTCCCAGGCCCTCAGGGTACATACCCTATCTCAAAAAAAAGAAAGAAAAAGAAAAAGAAAATTCATTCCTGGTGGTGGCACGTGTCTTTAATCCCAGCACTTGGAAGTCAGAGGCTGGTGAATCTCTGTGAGGTCAAAGCCAGCTTGGTCTATAGATCGAGTTCCAGGACAGCTAGGGCTACACAGAGAAACCCTGTCTTAAAAAAACAAATCAAAAGGTTTTTTTTTCTTAGATGTATGTTTTAAATCTCACACACACACACACACACACACACACACACACACACACACACACTCCTTCATGAATAAATTAAGCAGGCTCCTAAGTTATTACTTATGTCTGTTTCAAAACTGATCACTTCACGGGAAATGGCTCTTAGCATGCTAACCACACAGGCTTAGGGTGAATGAGTAAATGAAATTAATGCCACCTCCCCCCACATGCACCAGTAGACCACCCCAGAGAGTGCTATGCAGAGCAGCAGCCCCATGCCCCAAGAGTGTACAGAGGCCCTCATGTCACGCGTTGAATTCAGGCCTTTGGTTTGTTCATCTTACCTGCCTGGCTTAGGTCCAAGAGTGAAGAACGTTCAGCATCAGCTTGTAGGTCATCCTTATTTTTCCACGGGCAAGCAGTTCCTTTTTGTCCACCTGAATTTGCAGGTGCACATGGCTGGGAGCCAGCTGATACCATAGCATTTTTGAGTGACCATTATTATTCAGCTTGGTCACCAGGTACAATTTAATTTTCCAAGTGACTTGGCAGCTTTACATTTCAGATTCAGCTCTAGCTGCTTAAAGCAGAACTGTTATGATTTTCTCTCTCTCTCTCTTTCTCTGTGTGTGTGTGTGTGTGTGTGTGTGTGTGTGTGTGTGTGTGTGTGTGTATTTAGCTGATGGTAATATTACAGTGATACACTCTGTGACTTGTGTTTAGAGTCAACTCTTTGTAAACTGGAAACACTCATTTGTGTGAAGACTGAGGTTGAGTTTATGTGAATAAAAAACATTTTGGTGTAAAGAGGGAAATGTCATAATAGAAAATTCTGTTTCAACAAGTTAACTCTGATCTTTTTGACATAAGCAAAGCTTTATATGTCCATTACCGAGCATTCCCTCAGAAGCTCAGATACAATATTCTGGACACAGGGTTTACAGAAGTTTGCTAGGAAGTAGCAAGAATCCGTGATTATTCTATTTTTTAAACAACATCCAGTTAGATTGAAGCTTGTTTCTAATTTACATCTAAAACTTGGTCATGCTAAAAAAGGTGGGGGTCTACCCTCCCCAGCCCTCTCATGTAGCCCAGGCTAACCTCAAAGTCACTATGTAGCCAAAATGTAGGGAAGGCACAAAGAATCAGAAACCTTGTACTTTTCTCTGGGACCTTGTGAGAAACCAAAGGGTCAGCCAGTTCACAGTCCACAGCTTGAAGAACTCATCAAGAATGGCCTTGAACTTCCAGCCCTCATGCTTCAGCCTCAGAGTGCTGTAATATACATTTGCTGCTGCTCTGGGCTCCTGAGGGGCTGCAGACCTGACCGTGGGGGGGGGTGGTCATGAACACTCTGTGAAGAGCTGTGTGAGCGCAGGAAGTGCTGGGCTGAACTGGACCATCCATCGCTGGAAGGAGGAAAGAAAAAGCTGTCTTCAGGAAACTCCTCAGTGACGTTGTACCTTTCACTCCTAGTTCCCAAGTGTCTCTGATCCTTGAGGAACTGTCTGTAAATCTAGTTCCAGACTCTTTTATGACCTCCATGGGCACCGGGCATGCAGCATGATTCATGTACATATATGCAACCAAGCACTCAAACACATAAAATAAAAATAAATCTTAAAAAAAAAAAGCTGGACACAGTGGTGTATGCTTGTAACCCCAGCACTGGGGACATGGAGGAAGTGAAGTCCCTGTGACTCATAGGACAGCCAGTCTACCCAGAGTGATGAGCTTCCGGTCCACTCAGAGACCCTTGAAAAACTAAAGGCAGATAGTGGTTGAGCAAAGACAGCCTACCTAACCTCTTTCTTCCACACACGTACCCACATGCCTACACCTATATTAATAAGTACATGCAATTCCAGGACTCTGCTCTAAATCAGAGGCTGTAGTTAGAGTTACATTTAACAAACCCTCCCAGCGCTCCGTAGTTTAAGACAACCAACCATTGTGCTCTATCTCAAGGGCTGGCGTTTTGGTGCTGAGGTTGCTGAATGTGTCTCGGGGTCTTGGTCAGGATCATTTGTGCCTATGTTGTCAGCTGTGAAGACCGCACAGCCGGGACCACCAGCTCATCTGACATGCCCCACCACCCTCTGGCTCACCCTGAACTGTTCTTTTGGTGGAAGAGGGTTTACTGCATGCAGAAGCAGAAGCTGCCAGGGCCTCGGGCCCACACTGAGAACTCCCACACTGTTACTTCTGGAATGTTCCTCTGGTCAGAGCAGGGCAGATCAGGTAGTCATTCCAGAGTCAGTGAGCAGAGATCTCGAACTTCAGAGTGGTCTTAGTAATTTACCACTGAGAGTACAGGTAGTTTCAAATACAAATCTGAAAGCTTGAAAGAAGCCTATGTTGAGTTCTGGGGGGAGGGGGGTAGCAGAAAGGAGCTAAGTTATTGTAGGTGTGGCTGGGGATTTTGGCAAGTAACAAGACTTGAGAAATGCCCTTTTTTTCCCCGCCCAGACAGGGTTTCTCTGTCTAGCCCTGGCTATCCTGGAACTCATTCTGAAGAACAGGCTGGGCTTGAATTCACAGAGATCCACCTGCCTCTGCCTCCCAAGTTCTGGGATTAAAGGTGTGTGCCACCATGCCCAGCCATTATTACAGACAGTTTTGAACTGCTGTGTGGGTATTGGGATTTGAACCCCCTGTTCTTTGGAGGGACAACCAGTGCTCTTAACCACTGAGCCTTCTCTCCAGCCTGAGGGAGGCTTTGCAATATGATGGAACATAGTTGGACTTTAGAGTTCAGCCTGGACTCACATGTTGGGATTAAACTACCCCATCAAAGTCCCCCCCCCTTTAATAATTTATTTATTTATTTCTATTTTATGTGCATTGATCTTTTACCTGTATGTATGTCTGTTGGAGGGTATCAGATCTCGGAGTTACAGACAGTTGTGAGCTGCCATGTGGGTCCTGGGAATTGAACCCCTGTCCTCAGGAAGAGCAGTCAGTGCTCCTAACAGCTGTCTCTCCAGCCTCACAGTTCCCTCTCTTGCTTCAGAGAATTTAGTTGGGGTGTGTACAGTACTTGTCTGCACAAAGTGTGTCTTTAGAAAATGTTTGTCTTCTTTGTGTCATCTTCAAGTCTGTTCAGAGTAGTAAATTGTATAATTTAGAACCACAAGCCACACCTGCTTTTCTCAGGACCACATGGACATCAGCATAGTGTCTTCTAATACAGAGGTTTGTAGGCAGAGACAAACACCCATATGATGACAGGAATGGGGCTCCCCTCCTTCTCCTGAGTACTTTGGGAGGAGCGTGGGTTCTGTGGCATCAGCAGGGATCTGCTGATGTGGTCTGGTAAGATTCTGAGACATTAGAGAGAATCTGACTCCCACCCTGTGGATAAATGAAATGGAAGGGTTTATGTTGATGTAAACACATTTTCACTCACTCAAAAATCATTGCTTGATGGGAAGGAAACTAGAGCAGAGTTTATATAAGATAATTATGAGCAAAGGTATTCCTAACTAGGTCAAAGGTAAATAACCCGGAAAGAGAATATCTGACCTTCTGTGACCATCTTCAGGGCTGATGGTTGA
>CAJQZJ010032507.1:1228034-1266261 GCA_907164525.1 Lophiomys imhausi | reverse complement strand
AGAATATCTGACCTTCTGTGACCATCTTCAGGGCTGATGGTTGAAGAATGTATTCTTGGAGGCACTGCTGTTGATCCAGATGAATTCTTTCCAACTTTATCAGTCTGCTGGGACATCCGTCTCCTAGAGGGCATGTGAACTAAGAAAGGAGGAGGCCACAAGAAAAACACCCATGGAAATCAGAGGACTAGGAAAAAGACAGTTCTCTTTAATAACAAAAAGTCTTTTTTTCTTTGAGACAGGGTCTCACTCTGTAGCCTAGGACTCAGTATGTAGTCCAGGCTGATTATGAAACTCTCAATTCTCCTGGCTCAGTCTCCCAAGTGCTACAAATGGTAGACATTATCACTCCAAGTGATAGGCATTATCATCATGCTGGCTTCTTCTTCTTCTTCTTCTTCTTCTCCTCCTCCTTCTTCTTCTTCTTGTTCTTCTTCTTCTTCTTCTTTTTCTTCTTCTTCTTCTTTGTAAGATATATTTATTTTTATTTCATGTGCATTGGAGTTTCACCTGAATGTATGTCTGTGTGAGGGCTATAGACCCCCTGAAACTGGAGTTACAGAGAGGTGTGAACTTCCATGTGGGTGCCAGAAATTGAACCTGGGTCCTCTGAAAGAACACCCACCTCTCCAGCCTCTGTGATGACTTCTTTGAAATTCTCAGTTCACACCAGGCCTGGTAGCACACACCTTTAATTCCAGCTCTTGGGAAGCAGAGGTACTTGGATCTCTTGAGTTTGAGGTCAGCCTGGTTTACAGAGCAAGTTCCAGGGTAGCAGGGGCTACACAGATAAACTTTGTCTTGAAAAAAAAATCTCAATTCAGGGGCTTGAGAAATGGCTCAAATGTTAAAACCATTTGCAACGCAAGCATGAGAACCTGAGTTTTAAACCCTCAGGAGCTATGTTTAAAAACAAACAAAAAGCCAGATATCGTAGCACAGTTGTCTGTAATCCTATTGCTCCTCCCAGGAGATGGAATGGAGACAGGGATCACAAGCCAGCTAGCCTGGCATATGAAGCAGAAGAAAATGACAGAGATTCTGTTTCTAAAAAAAGTAGAGTTTGAAGACTGACACCAGAAGTTGTCTCATGGCTTCCATGTGCACACTGTGGTACACAAGTGCACGTGCGTGCGCACACACACACACACACACACACACACACACACACACACACAGAATCTCTCTTTGTGATATACCTGTAGTCTACTGGGGAGATTGAGGCAGGAGGATCACTAGAGCCCAAGAGTTTGAGGCCCAGCCTGAGCAACATAGTGAAACATTCATCAAGAAAATGATTTTTTTTTTTGAGACAGGGTTTCTCTGTGTAACAACCCTGGCTGTCTTGGACTCACTTTGTAGACCAGGCTGGCCTCGAACTCACAGAGATCCACCCGCCTCTGCCTCCTGAGTGCTGGGATTAAAGGCATATGCCACCACGCCCGGCGAAAATAAAATTTTAAAAAACATAATAAAAGAAATCAGCCGGGCGGTGGTGGCGCACGCCTTTAATCCCAGCACTTGGGAGGCAGAGGCAGGCGGATCTCTGTGAGTTCGAGGCCAGCCTGGTCTACAAAGCGAGTCCAGGACAGCCAGAGATATTCAGAGAAACCCTGTCTCGAAAAAAACCAAAAAAAAAAAAATCTACATGTGTAGCATAGCCTAGTAGGTAGTATTATGTACCAGAATAATATCCTGTTTTCTTAATCCCTTTTTTTCATTCTCTGAATTGATTCCCTGGAGTAAAACAAAAGCAAGGGGGAAATGGAGATTCTGACTATGTCTGAGTCAGGTTGTACCTTGGCCTTTTTTTTTTTTTAAACTCATTTATCATTATGCGCCACCCCCAGCTAATATGAAAGAGTAACCCTTCCAGAATTATGTAATAACAAGCTCATTGAAATCTAGGTCAGTGGGTGCAGCGTCAGAGCCTATATTCCCCAGGACCCTGTAGTCCATGAAGTGACAGCATATGCAGAAACAGGGACCTGTGCATTCTGCAGGGCCAGAATTGGCCACAACTGAGAGAAAACGCAGAATAACAAGATCCAAGCTGGGCTGGGTGTTAGAACACTTGCTTAGCGTGCGTGAGGCCTGGGGATGGATCCCTAGCACCAAAGAGGGTAAAACTAAGGCACAGATATCTTTCTTTTCCATGAGAGTCCAGGAGGTGGACACATCAGTGCCCAGAACCCAGGCACTGTGTGTGTGCACATGTGTGTGTGTGCGTGTAGAGGCTAGAGGAAAACCCAGAGTGTTGGTATGGTTTCTTCAGGCCCATCCATGGTCTTCAGTTTTGTTTTGTGAGGCAGAGTCTCTCTCTGGCCTAGAGCTTGCCAAATACGCAAATCCTGCTGCTCAGTGGTTCCCAAGAAGCTGCCTGTCTCTACCTCCTTAAAGCTGGAATTACAGATGTGCACCACCATGCCCATGTTCTGCTTTTTTTAAATTTATTTATTTTTATGTATATGTGTGTTTTGCCTACATGTATGTCTGTGTGCCACATGCATACCTGGTTCCTGTGGAGGCTACAGAGTGTCAGATTCCTGGGGATTAGAGTGACAGACGGCTGTGAGCTGCAACATGAATGCTGGGAATTGAACCCAGATTCCCTGGAAGAGAAGCCAGTGCTCATAACTGTCTCTCCAACCCCAGCAGCAGTTTATAGAACAGGTTCTGGGGATTAGACGTGGGTCCTTATTGTACAGACTGAGCCATTTCCCCAGTCCAGGTTTTGCTTTGTTTGAGTTTTATTTTGTTTTTGTTTTATTTATTTACCAATTTTTTTTTTGGCTTTTTGAAAAGGGTTTCTCTGTGTAATCCTGGCTGTCCTGGAACTCACTCTGTAGACCAGGCTGGCCTTGAACTCACAGAGATCTGCCTGCCTCTGCCTCCTGAGTGCTGGGTTTAAAGGCATGCACTAGCATGCCCAACTGTTTTATTTTGTTTCTTTGTGAGGAGCCGTTGAACACTGTAACTCTGGCCTGTATGTGATGTATATATGTGTAGATACAAATGCGCTCACCCATGTGTGCACATGTGGAAACTGGAAGTTGACCTAGATTTCTCTGTCACTCTCCATGTCTCTTTTACTTTTCTTTCTTTTAGACTGGCTTGTTGAACAAGCCTCCAGGCCCCACCTGTCTTTCTGTGTTGCCTGCACACACGCACCCATGTGCACACACGCACGCACACACACACGCACACTGGCGTCACAGGTGTTTTCTGCTGGGACTCTGAACTTAGGTCCTCATGCCTGACAGGAAGAACTTTACCCACCAAGCCATCTCCGCAGCCCATCACTTCAGGTCTAGCTATTATTTGAATCCCAGTACCCAAGAAGGAACAAGAGGAGAGTGGGAAGCACATTCTCATCCGTTATAGGCCGAGGGCTCTGCTTAGTGCTCGAGTGCATGCCTAGTGAGGCCCCAGGTTTGATCCCGGGAACTTCCCCGAAACGGATTGTTTTCATGTCCTATGATGTCCTTGGGAGACCAGCATAGCAGCTGAGCACACACTAGACATATCTGACAGAAGAGGGAGAGAGGTAGGGAAGTTGAGATCAAAGAAAGGGAGGAAGATCTTTTTTCCTTTTCTTAATTTTTGTTGAGAAATTTTCAACATTAAGACTTGTGTTTTGAAACATGTCTCACTACTTTTTTTTTCCTACTTAGAGAAAACATTATTTTTGTTCTGTGGACAATGCCCTTTTTATTCGCTGCAGAACCCACTTACCGCCAGCCAGGAGAGAGATTCGTTTGGGTTTAAGGTTAGAATGTGAATGCTGTCAAGTGTGCCTTTACTTTTCTACTCGTGGTTTTGTTTAGGGATATAGTGACCATGATGTCACAGGTTTCAATGATAGGTAGCATTTCCAGTGTCATTAGAGGTACCTTGGGGCAATCTGAAGACTCCCCCAAGGGAGGAAAGATAAGGAAAACCAAACTGAGGAAAATTGAGCTGTTTAAACAAAAGAGTGAATTTTGACTACCTCCCCATTTTAGATTAGAAATTATTTCTAGTTAACATCAGAAATGTTTTATCTTGGTAGCTTGCTTTTTGTAAAAAATATTTTTTAGCCGGGCGGTGGTGGCGCACGCCTTTAATCCCAGCACTTGGGAGGCAGAGGCAGGCGGATCTTTGTGAGTTCGAGGCCAGCCTGGTCTACAAAGCGAGTCCAGGACAGCCAGAGATATTCAGAGAAACCCTGTCTCGAAAAACCAAAAAAAAAAAAATTTTTTTAAGTGTGGGAAATAAGGTAATTCTAGCTCATTGTTAATGAGACTAGCTAGGCTAAGCATATTAGAAAACACCGATGAAGTTTAGATTATGTAAGGTAGCCTAGAAAAATAACTATGGTGGATACTAACAAGTGACCCCATGGTTAGTTAGATAACCCACTGTATCTCAGTGGCCGAGTACTCGCTAGCATGCCCAAGGCTTTGCTTTCATTCTTTTATGCACATGCACACAGAAACAAAAGTAGCATCTAACCATTCAGGGTCACAGCTCTTTTTATGAGAGCTGACATGACCATGAGATATACTCTGTGTTCAGAGTATATCTGCCATCCTCCCACCCTCCTTTGAAAGAGAGACTTGAATTGTTACTGGCTCAGATAACAAGGGCAGAACAATGGGGTGGGCCAAGGGGTCTTCGTGTCAGGTCTTCAGAGTTCAGCACACACTACACGTGCTTCCAGAAACATCTTATTCTGATTTCTCTGCTCTTGCATTTTCTGTTTTGCAAGAATACCTTCCACCTCCTAGAATTATGAGGCTCCCATAAAGAACACTGTTCCATAAAGAACATTGACTGATCCCTCACCAAGAACAAAAATCTAGAAAATACTGTTCTTAGATCTATGGGAGTGATGAGGGCCGTTATCTGGCTTAAGGAAGAGCCTTGCCATTCATTCTGGAAGGGTCAGATAGAAGCAAGGTGCATTGGGTAGCTTATTGACTTAACAAAATCATTCCAGGGAAGCCTAGGGTAGCATGCCTGGCTGGCAGTGAATGATCCAAAAGTCAGAACAAACCTTGCTGAGACAGACGGTGCCACCGCCTTTGTCAGCCTACAATCCATGCTTCATGCCTTGTCTTGTGACACTACTACTACCTATGAGCACTTGATTAATTTGGCTCTATATTTACTTGACAGAACATATGTAAAAAACAATTAGAGACCTGGATTGGAAGGCAAGGAATAGGATAAAACATGAGAACTTAGAAAGCTGCTTAGTAGATTTCAAGTCAGGGGTGACAGGACTGAAAGGGGGATTTCAGTAACTCTTGAAAGAACAGTCTTTTCATTTTGTTTTGTTTTTTTTCAAGACAGGGTTTCTCTGTGTAACAGCTCTGGCTGTCCTGGACTTGCTTTGTAGATCAGGCTGGCCTCAAACTCACAGAGATCCACCCACCTCTGCCTCCCAAGTGCTGGGATTAAAGGTGTGTGCCACCATGCCTGGGTGAAAGGGCACTCTTGATGCCACCTGTGTTTGAGGTTTTCTCTTTCGTCACATGCAGGAACTGTTTGACACTTTCACCCACAGAGCCACTAGTTTTAGAAATGGTATATCTGAGGCCAGGTGTGGTGGCACACACCTTTGTCTCAGCACTCAGGAGGCAGAGGCAGGTGGATCCTTGGCCGTTCAAGGCCAGACTAGTCTACAAAGTGAGTCTAGGACAGCCAGGGATATTACATAGAGAAACCCTGTCTCAGATAAAAAACAAAAACCAGTCTAAAAATTAAACCATAATCATAAAATAGTAACTGGCTGATCTGGTTTTAAATCCACAGGGCCATTAAGGTTTAGCTCTCACCGGAGATAACCAGATTTGCTTCTTTGGCTTCTGGCAGTTAACTGTAGCCTTTAAGGGGAGGGGCCGGGAAGTGATGGGCTGAGTAGAGTTCCAGAGTATAGTCAGAGAACAGCAAGTCCTGCCGTAGAGCTCCAGAGTACAGTCAGAGAACAGCAAGTCCTGCCGTCTGTAGCACGGGTGGGGTGAGGGATGAGCACATGAAGTTCACAACAGTGGTTTCTGTGTCTTATGAAGAACCAGTTAAGACCCCTGGAAAGGTTCCAACACAAAGAAATGATGAAATTCAGAGCTAGAAGCACATAATTACCCTGAATTGATACTTACACACTGGATACATGTTACTGAGTTATCATGCAGTATCATCTGCTAATGTGTACAATCATGTCAATTGGAAATAAAAACTGAAATTAGCTTTGTTGATTGCTTGCCAATAATAGGTCCCCTTCTGTGCAGTATTCATAACCTTATTTCATGTGCACCTAATTCCAAGACTTGTTTTGTCTTGTTTGAGCCAGGTTCTCACTATGTACCCCATGCTGTCTTCACATTCATCATATAGCTCAGGATGGCCTTGAGTTCACCAAGATTCACTAATGACTAGGTAGTAGTTTAAAATTACACAGCTAGTGTGTAACAAGATTAAGATTGAATTTCATAGCTTTGCTACAGGTAATTGTATGATGTCTGTAGGCTGTTTGGAATGTTATTAGTTCTTGAGGGACCTTAACAACTTCATTTTTTTGATACAGGGTGTTAGGTAGTCCTGGCTGACCTTGATTTCTCTTTGTAGCTAGAATGTGCCTTGGATTCCTGATGTTCCTTGCGTTTACCTTCCATATTCTGGCATTATAGACACACACCAGCACACAAAGCTCCTTTGATAACTTTGTATACACTTAGATGTCTAGTGCTCAGCTCAGAACAGGTGACTCTTCAAAGTGCCATAAACATTGTTTACTAAGATAATATAGGCTGGAGAGAGGGCTCAGGGGTGCATTCAGAGTGCTTGCCACTCTTCCAGAGGACCCCAGTTCAGTTCTGAGCACCATGTCAGACAGCTTTGTAGGTGGCAAAGATGTTATAACAAGGACTGCAAGTGTTTAAGTAGAAATGAATCGAGAGTCTCTGCCACCTTAGGTGGAAGGAACAGCTTCCTCTGCCTGGTTTTTATTTCACCTGTAGTCTGGGACCCCTTTCCCTCAGCCTTTTGTTTGTTTTTGTTGCTGTTTAGAAGGCTTATCTTCATCCTCTGTCTCCGTGGACTGCTTCTTGAGCTATCTCAGGGGCTTTACTTTTGTAATCTGACAGAGTACCTGCTGTCCTATTATCCTTCCCAAACAGTTCCAGTGACTGGGAACCAAGCATCAAACATATGAGCTTATGGGGGCCATACTCATTCCAGCCACCACAGTAGCTGTGTATACTAATATAACATCTTACTGACCCTTAGGGCATTTTATATAGTCTTACCTTGTATCTTTGTTGCATTTGTCGTGCTGGCATAAGATTTATCTGCCTTTTCCATGAAATCTTCCTTAATCAACTGCCCATGCTGAACTCATAGAACTTTACTTCCTGTGCCACTTGTTGGACATTGAACTCTCTTGTGCCCTGTCATGTTACTGTTGTCAGCGGAAAATACGACTCATAGCTCTTCAGTCTAATTGAAGGTATTCATTGAAGGATTGCGTATTGCTATTTTGTTTCTCTCTTCTTTCTTTTTTCTTTTAAAGATTTATTTATTTACTTAATTTTTTTATTATATAGTGTTCTGTCTGCAGGTATACCTGCAGGCCAGAAGAGGGCACCAGATTTCATTGTGGATGGTTGTGAGCCACCATGTGGTTGCTGGGAATTGATCTCAGGACCTCTGGTAGAATAGTCAGTGCTCTTACTCTGAGCCATCTCTCCAGTCCCTCTCTCTTATTTCTTGTAGGCTCTGATTTGTTTTTTAGTTCAGTAGATTCTGTTTAATAAAGGTTTTCAATGAATGGGTCATTCCAATATTAGTAGCCCTGAGAAGTGTATAAAGCATGATCTGTCAAGATGGTAGACAGTCACAGATCCTGTTGTCTGAAATGGGGATGTGTCAGAAGCAACTGATTCCTGAAGGTTCCTCTCACTCTACCCCTTCCTGATTGGCCCTTCTACTTTTGTGTTTACCATTGTATTTTACATATTTGTTTTGTGGGGGAAAAGGCAAATGTGCCATCAAGGGTGCATGGAGGTCAGAGGGCACTTAGTGGGAATTGGTTGTCTCCTTCCACTACATGGGTCCAAGGGATCAAACTTAGGACTTCAGCCTTGGCCACCAGCACCTTCATCCATCTCTCTGGCCTATGGTATTTCTACATTCAGATTCAATGTGCACCGAGACGATCCGCTGGCTAAGCCACTCTAAAGCATGACCAGAGTGGCCGGCGCACGTGTGCCTTGTGCGGACAGCTTCAGGAGCACGGACTGTTCCCATCAGGAACCGGGACAGGAAGGAACAGGTCCCACTGGCATCAAAGCTGACAGGGCTGTTTCCTGGGACTCTTTATTTATTATTATTAAGTCACGACTGCTTAATTTTTAAAAAGTAATATGCTTTCAGGCAAATACTGACACTTGGTCATTTTTATACATCCATCTGTGACAAGAGGAACAGCTGTATATTAAATGCTGATTTCATTCGTGGAACATGCTTTTTCTTTTCGGACTCCTTCCTTGATGGATTCCTATTTCAAGACTCAGATTAGTTTTCTTAGGAACAATGTGGGCAGTTCAGTAGAAATGGACCGAGAATGGCTATGATTTTTTGTTTGTTTGTTTGGTTGGTTTGTTTGTTTTTTTCCAAGACAGGGTTTCTCTGTGTAGCCCTGGCTGTCTGTCTTGGACTGTGTAGACCAGGTTGGCCTTGCACTCACAGAGATCTGAGTGCTGGATTAAAGGAGTGAGCCACCACACCCAGCAAGGTTCTTTCTTTTTTTTGTTTTTAATGTGTCTGCATACATTTATGCAGGTGCCCATGGAGGCCAGAGAACATCTGATCCTCTGGATCTGGAGTTGCAGGCAGTTGTGATCTGCCTGACGTGGGTGCTGGTAACTAAACTCAAGTCCTTTACACAGGCACTGTAAGCTCTTAACCGCAGAGGCTTCTGTATTAGCTAAATTTATTTCCATTGCAGTCATAAAACACCTTACAAAAGAAGGCCTTTAACTGAGTGTAGAGTTTCAGAAGGTTTTAGCCATGGTGGCAGAGCAAAGGCATGGTAGTCAGAACAGCTGAGAGCCCCCATCTGAGAAGAGCATGAATCTCCCGAAACCTCAATCTCACCAACAGTGACACACCCCTTCTGACGAGGCTGTGTCTCCTGATCCTTCCCAAACAGTTCCACCAACTAAGGACCAAGTGTTCGAACATATGAACCTGTAGAGCCATTCTCATTCAAACTGCCTCTCAGTTCTATTCATACCATATCAGTTATGCCTTCTCTTTGTTTCCTCTTTTCTTTGAGAAGAAAAAATTAAATAGCTAAAATGTATGGGAGAATGTCTAGCAGTCCCATTTTTCTTGTATGCAAACTACTTAAAGTCATTTAGATGATTAGAACAAATTGTTTGGAGAGACCTTGTTAACAGGGCTTGTCACCACCTCTTACCAGCAAGTGGGAGAGAGGGTCAGTCTGGCTGATCAAAGGGTTTCCTCCCTCTTCCTTACCCTCTTCCCGATGTCCAGACTAGAAGGAGACAGTTGTGACAGAAATGGAGAGATCACTCTGTTTCCCCTTTAACTTTCTGTGGTTGCAGGGCTGGGGGCGGGAGGGGAGTTGAGAATGCTCACATGCCCAGTCTGTAGTTTGGAGGATGACCTCAGGTGAATAGACTGCTTTTGCACACATTAGCAAATCTTTTCCTTTTCCCTCTCTAGCTTTGTGGCCTTCTCACAGTGGCAGTCGTGTGACATCTTGCTCAGAAGCCATTTGAATCTGAACTTAATATTTGCTCTCTAAATCAGTTCTTACCTAACCAGGAGCTTCAGGCTTAAGGTCACGCATGTGACTTAGGTGCTGATGCAAGTGAGTCTTCGTGACCAACTTACACTTTATTTATATCTAGTCTGTCTTGCCATTCTTTTTAGGGAGAAAAAAGATAAAAGAAAGCCAGGTGTAGTGGAATGTGCCTGTCGGTCCAGCTAGTGGGAGGCTGAGGCAGAGGGTGACTTGCACCTGAGTATAGGACCAGCCTGGGCAATGTAGGAGAGCCCATCTGTGTTTTGGTTTTTGGTTTTTTGGTTTTTTCCAGACAGCATTTCTCTGTGTGGCCTGGACTTACTTTGTGGACCAGGCTGACCTCGAACTCACAGACATCTGCTTGCTTTTGCCTCCCGAGTGCTGGGATTAAAGGCGTGTGCCACCATGCCTGGCAAGACCCCATCTCTTAAAAAGACAACAATCAATGCAGAAAGCCTCACTGTGTAGCCCTGGCTGGCTTGGAACTCTTTATGTAGACCAGGATGGCCTACATGAAAAAATACACACACTCACCAAATCCATGAGAACCTATATAGGTAAGAGTCAGGATTTTGTCCAAGAATTATAGTATATACATATGTGTGTGTATATGTATATGTATATATATATATATGTATGTATTAAAGTTCTTATTGCAAAGTAGTAGCATATTGGTGGTCTGTCCCACCATATCAAGCATTTGCAGCCCTACTGATGGTAAAACTCTGGTCTTGGAACTGGCAGAAGTGGGTAAAGGTGTTTGACACCAAGCTTGATGACAAGATTTCCATCCCCAGGACCTACATCACATGGCAGAAGGAAGGAACAGATTTGTCTTCTAACTTGCATACTTATGCCATGGTAAATGCGCACACACACACACACACACACACACACACACACATATACACATAAGAATGTTTAAATGTTTTATGCCCCAGAGAGATGACCTGACTGTTTGACCGTTAGAAGCACTTGTTGCTCTTGCACGGGCTCAGAGTTGTGTTCCCACTGCCACACTGGCACACAGTCTCCTATACCACCTGCCTCAGGGGATCTGCTTCCCTTTTCTTGCCTCCAGAGGCACCACACTCATGTGCACATTCCCACACAGATACACACTCATACACATAATTAAAAATAAATATTTGTTTGAGACAGGATCTCACTATGTAGCTCTGGCTGTCCTAGAACTCACAGAGATCCACTTACCTGCCTCTGCCTCCTGAGTGCTGGGATTAAAGGCGTGTGCCACCATACTCTGTGAAGTAAATATTAACTTTTTTTTTAAATTCTGGTTGTCATGTTTTCTGAACTTTAAGGAATAAGAATTGTTCTATAGTGTATAGATAGAATCTTACTAATACTATGAATACAATGTAGAGAAGACATTTGAAACAAAAATGGGTAAGTTTAACTTTAAATTGTTTAAGAAATCCTTATCAGAGACATATATATGTATAGGAAATGTTCTAAAGTAAACGCCCTTTATCAGGAAAAAATAACATAAGACCAATATGGAACTGTCTAATTGAACCCACATAGAGAATTTTTTAACTATTTAGAACTGATGGTAAGAGTGGTCTGCTAGCAAGCATGAGGCCCTAGGTTTAATCTAGTACTGCCAAAGTGTAAGGGTTTATAATCATTTAGATAAAAATATTAAACATTTTTGGACCACCAATATGCTACTGCTTGGCGTTAAAATATGACATTATTACAGGCATTTTTAGTATGTATTAACTGTGTGCATGCCCACACACATGTGTATGCATATACCATTACGATTGTTGGGGGTCAGAGGACAAGTTTTCTCTTTAAATCTTGTGGGTTAAGCCGGGCGTAGTGGCGCACGCCTTTAATCCCAGCACTCGGGAGGCAGAGGCAGGCGGATCTCTGTGAGTTCGAGGCCAGCCTGGTCTACAAAGTGAGTCCAGGACAGCCAGGGCTACACAGAGAAACCCTGTCTCGAAAAGCCAAAAAAATAAAAAATAAAAAAAATAAATCTTGTGGGTTATGGGATGGAGCCCAAGTCAGGCTCGGCAACAAGTGCCTTTACCAGCTAAACTATCTCAGAGTCCCTAAAACAGACTTTCTTCAGTCTGTTTATCTGGCAGTTTTTGAGGCAATGTCTCCATCTGTCCCCAGCTGGTCTCACACTTGCTACTGCTAAGCAGGTAAAAAATGACCTGCACTTGTGACCCTCCGATCTCTGCCCTTCCATGTACTGCACTGTAGGCATGCTTGGCCAGTTCTGCAGTGCTGCAATTTGAACCCAGGGCATCATGCATGCTAGGCTAGCACTCTAGCAGCTGAGCTACCTTCCTGGTCCAACTCTTTTACCATGTGAATGCTGTAGGATAGTGTCGGCAAGCAACCTCAAATGGATGAACTGAGATAAATTGTCACTAGGAAAAAACTGTGTAGAGAAATAACAAAGTGCTTTCCTCATTTTTAGGTGTGTGGTTTTCAACAACAGAGGGGTAGCTGGAGAGAACCTCTTGGTAAGTAAGTGTGAGTGACAAGTCTCAATTTGAAAAAGAGTCGTTTCCTGTTTTACAGTGAAAAATGCCTTCCTTTTACTGAAACTGCCTTTGCAGTTAATGTAAATTCATAGTGGGAAATCTCTCCAGCCCAAATTAGTATACTCTACAAGTATTTGTTTGTGTGTGTTGGGGCTGGAGAGATGGCTCAGAGGTTAAGAGCACTGACTGGTCTCCCAGAGGTCCTGAGTTCAATTCCCAGCAACCACATGATGGCGCACAACCATCTATAATGAAATTTGGTGCCCTCTTCTGGCCTGCAGAGGTACATGCAGACAGAACACTGTCTACCCTAAAAATAAAATAAATCTTTAAAAAAAAAAAAAAAAAAAGGTTAAGAGCACTGACTGTTTGTGTGTGTATCTGTGTATTAGTGTGTGCATCAGAACCCTGGAGCTAGGATTATAGACAGTTGTGAGCTATGTCATGTGAGTTCAGGGAACTGAACTCACATGACATAGAAGAGCAGGAAGTGCTTCCTCTAGAAGAGCAGGAAGTGCTCTCAACCACCAAGCCATCTCTCTAGCCACCAATATTCTATTTTATTGCAACTTTTATATATTTTAATATCAGTAGATATTAATGTCTTTTTTTGAGGCAGGGTTTTTCTGTTGTAGTCTTGGCTGTCCTGGGACTTGCTCCGTAGACCAGGCTGGCCTTGAACTCAGAGACTTGTCTGCCTCTGCCTCCCAAGTGCTGGGATTAAAGTTGTACACCACCATTACCCAGGTATGTCTATCATTTTTAATGCAAAATACATTTTCTTTCAAAATTAATCAATATAGTCTGGGGATACAGCTAAATAGAGTTCTTGCCTAGCATTTGTGAAATCCTAGGTTCAATCCCAGTACCAGATCAAAAACAAAAAAGCAACAACATCTTAGTTAATGTCTATTTACTAGGACACCATGACCAAGGCTAATTATAAAAGAAAGCATTTGGGGGCTGCAGAGATGGCTCAGTGGCTAAGAGCACTGGCTATTGTTCTGAAGGATCCAGGTTCAAATCCCAGCACCCACATGGCAGTTCACAGCTGTCTGTTATTGCCCAGCATGGTGGTGCAGGCCTTTAATCCCATCACTTAGGAGGCAGAGGCAGGTGGATCTCTGTGATTTTGAGGCCAGTCTGGTCTACAGAGTGAGTTCCAGGACAGCCAGGGATAACAGAGAAACCCTGTCTCAAAAACAAAAGAAAAAATGAAAGAAACAAAGAAAGCATTTAACTGGGGTCTTGCTAACAGTTTCTGAGGGGGAGTACTTGGTAGGGAACATGGCAGCAGACAGGCAGCAGTAGCCCTGAGAGCTCACATTGGATCCATGGGCAGCAGACAGAAAGCGAGACCAGGCCTGGTGTGAAACCACCTCAGTGACATACCTCCTCCAACAAGGCCATACCTTCTAATCCTTTCCAAAATAGTTCCACCAACTAAAGACCAAGTATTCAAACATATGGGGGCCATTCTGTTAGGCCACCCCAAAAAACAAAAACATTATATTGATACTTGTTTTTCCATTATGAAAAGAGATTTAGCTGAGTGGTGGTAGCGCACACCTTTAATCCGTGCACTGGAGAGCCAGAGGTAGGCGGATCTCCGTGAGTTCAAGGATAACCTCATCTACAGAGTGAGTTCCAGGACAGTCAGGGCTACACACAATGAAACCCTGTCTTGAAAAAAAAAGAAGATATTTAGTTTTGTCATAACACAGATTAACTGTGTATTATGTGCGTATCTGACAGCCAGGATTTACATAGAAGTAACGTTATTTAAATCATTCAAATTTTAAACCATGTCTTTCCCTCCCCTAACTCCTGGTTAGTTTTTACTAGGACAGAAGTTCTTACACATTACTGCTGCATTTGATGATTAAGTCTGTGGCTGAACTAGGCATTCTTCGTAGCTTTCTTCATAGCTGCTTGGGAAGCTAAAGTAGGAGAATCACTTGAGCTCAGGGATTCATAGCTAACTTGGGACACACAGTGAGACCTCAACCTCAGAACAACAACCAAAAAAAAAAACAAAACAAAACAAAACAAAAAAACAAACCTGTGAACCATGTTGTAAACTCTTACACTTACTGCAAGAGTTAATCTTGATCTTCAACTTGATCTGATGGAAAAGTAACCCATGAAACTAGTGACGCACAGTTCTAGGTAACTAAGGGTGAAAGACCTGCTCAGAATGTAGGCACCATTCCATAGTTTGTAGGCCTGGGAGACATAAAAGGGGGGAAGGAAAAAAGCAAGCCAGTCTAGACTTCTCTCTTTTTTTTCTCCTTATCTCTCCCTCTCCTGCTCTCTCACTCCCTCTACCCTTCATGGCTAATATAATAGAATCTTTGCCATGCCCCCCTTCCACAATGGCTTGAAACCACTAAAACTAAGCAATAGCAATTGTTTGTCCTTTAAATTGTTTTCTTAGATGTTCTGTCAGAACACTGAAAAAAATCTAATGCAGAAATTTGGTACCAGGAGTGGGTTGCCTTAACAAAACCTTTCTATTATGGCTCTTAAGCCTTGGAATTGGTTGTCATGAGAAATTTGAAAGTTTGGATATCTGGTCTAGAAAGTCCTAGAATGGTACAGTCTCAGTTTCAATGGGTGATTCTGGTAGGAGCTCAGATGACTCGAGTTCTGATAGAAATGTGGACAGGACAGGGTCTGGTTGTGAGATTTCAGATGAAAAAAGAGCTCTATTGGAGATTATGTTATGTTCTGGCAACTTTGAGGAAGATAGCCAAATACTCAAGCTATGGCATGGTTATTGCCAAATACTCAGGCTATGGCATGGTTATTGCTAGTCCTATTTTTTTTATAAGACTTCGGCCAAAAAAAAAAAAAAAAGCAAAAAGAGAAAGCCACCTCCCCCCCCCAAAAAAAAATAAAGTTTTTTTAGAAAAACCAGCATAGAGCTGAGAGTGAAGAAGCCCTGGTTTCTGAAGAGGCAGTGCCATTAAGGAAGCCAGTCACTTCCCACCGAGACACTGGGGCGCATGCCTTCCTGGCATGCTGGGGCTCGGCTAGCCCCTACCCATGCCAAGCTCAAGGATATGAAAAAGTAAACCCTTTGAAATAATTTGTCTTAACATGAGAACACGTCTAGGGTTCTTGTTCTCATAGGGCCAACTAGGAGGTTGTTTGCTGGGGATCAATTCTGCCATGTTCAGCCACTCACAGGCTGATGTAGCTGGTTATCATTTGAGATGGTGGCTGAGTTGGAGGTTCATGTGACACTGACTGCAGGCACACAAGATGCAACAGTTTTATCTTCAAGAAGGTTTCCATCTGGATTCCAAAGCAATATTTTTTGTGTGGTGAGGAGCAGACAGTGTGTGTTGGGGGGGGGGGGTCTCTGCAGAAAGTCCTTGAGAGGTTGATAGAGGAAGCTGAGAGGTTAAAGCCTAAATGTGCAATGAGACCTCAGACTTCAGAACTGTGACCAAGATGGAAAGTAGCAGGTGGGAAATAAAGCCAGGTCAAGACAGAGGCCGAGTGGGCTGCAAATGCTAAAGCCATAGAGAAGGGCTGCCCAAGCTTGCTTAGCTCATCATTACATCATCACACGCTCGGTGCCAGGAAGGAAGGTAGGAGTTAGTGCTGTCCCTACTGTGTTTCTTGTGGTGGTCCAGTCCTTCCTTGCCATTTTCTATTCCTTTTAGAATGATAAGGTTTACATTGTATCAGTGTATACAACTTTCCCATGATTTATAGGGACTCACAGCCAAGAGTTTGTCTTGGACTTTAATAATGCTGCAACTGTTATGGGAACTCAGAGAGAAGGACTGAGTGCATTTTGTATTGAGTGGACATGAGCTTTGCAGGGCCTCAGTTGGAATGTCTTAAATGGAGGTGCGTTTACTTGCCAGGCTGACAAAGAGTGAGCTTGTTCTGACTAATTACGATTGCCAGCTTGGTTGTCTTGAGAGTACCTATGGAAGCTGAATCGTAGTGGTGCGCTCTTCTCTGTAAATCTGTGATTCAGGAGACTGAGGTAGGAGCATTGCTGAGAGCTTGAAACCATCCTGGGATACATTGAAAGCCTGAGCTAGAGAGCAACATCCTTCTTCAAAAGCAAACAAAGCCAGGGAGAGATAGTTCAGTGGGTAAGAGCACTTGCTGCACATGAATGAGGACCTGAGTTCACATCCTACCACCCACATAAAAAGCAGAGCATAACCGTGCACACTGTGACCCCCGGGCTGTGGTGCAGACAGGAGGATAGCTGTTAGCTAGTTCCATGTTTGCTTAGAGACCCTATCTCAGAGAAATAAGGCAAGAGAGGAGGGTACTCAATGTCCCCCTGACTTCCTCATTTGCCCAGGTGCACACACCTTCACACACACATACACTACACACACATGCACCACTACTACTTCACTCACACACACACTACAAATGAACAGCAAATTTGTTGTTATGTTACAAAAAAAGCAGCCTGAGAAATGCTTGTGAGATTAACAAAACACACCTCTGGGTGTTCATAGTGCACATAAATGCAGGCAAAACTTTTGTCTATATAATTTGTAAATGACTATAAATAAATTACATGGAAAAAAATATAGTGGTGCACACCATTAATTCTAGCACTTGGGAGGTAGAGGCAAGTAAATCTCTGAGTTTGAGGCCAGCCCAGTCTACAGAGGGAATTCCAGGACAGCCAGGGCTACACAGAGAAACCCTGTTTCTAAAAACTAATACTAATATATATTCACATCTCAAACATAAGCATTTTGTGAGCACTTTTCACAAAAAAAGAGCCTTTGGATTATTTAGGCCCTAAAAAAGAAAAAAGATCACAAAATTTCAAAAACATACTTTATAATGTTTATGCTCTCACTCAAGTGCCTCATAATGAAAAATGTGTCATGAAAGTTCACATTCACTCATAGATTCCAGCCCTGTAGGAACGACAGGCATTCTAAAGGAAAAAGATTTGCAGTCACCACTGTGGGCTTCACCCAACTGCAGTGTCTTAAACAGCTCCTATTGGCTCCCTGTTCTGTATGTGCTTCCTGGACCCCAGAACAAGGAAAATGATGGTGTTGCAGATCTGAAGGGAATAGCATGCTACACGCAGAGTCTCTTGGGTCTCACGGTGTGAGAGGCGCAGGTCTGTTCATTTAAAACAAGCTGTCATGTGTAAGGCAATAAAGCACACATTAATGGGGCATAACTCACTTCTCGGAAGCTTAGGCCTCAAGTGCACAGGATTGCAGTTCAATGCCACGTGTTGTAACTGTAGCAAGATGTTCTGCACTACACAACACAAAGAATGGGTAACTGATTTCTTGAAAGAGGTCCGAAGTTTCACAAAGATGGTCTGTTCTGAGTTGCATATTTGTGGCTGTGACATAGAACCTTTAAGAAGTTGTTACTAGCCGGGCGGTGGTGGCGCACGCCTTTAATCCCAGCACTTGGGAGGCAGAGGCAGGCGGATCTTTGTGAGTTCGAGGCCAGCCTGGTCTACAAAGTGAGTCCAGGACAGCCAGAGATATTCAGAGAAACCCTGTCTCGAAAAACCAAAAAAAAAAAAGAAGTTGTTACTGTATAACAAGCTAGCTGTTACTTGTGGGTAGATAATGATGGTGGTAATTTTGTATAATATTTTTGAGTCCTTAGGATGTGTCAGTTATGTCTTATTTACTTCATAGTTACTTACTTGGTTATGTAGTTACATGGGTTATGTCACAGGAGAATCAACCCAGTAGCCTAGGGAAGATCCCTTCCATCTTCCAGATGAAAAAATGAGACATAGGGAGAAGAAAACTCAGAGGCAAGGGTTCCGATCCTGTACCTACGTTGTTCAGACTGTTACGCTCACCTTCCCCCTTACTCTTCGTGAAGTAGCAGGAGTTCTTTTAGAACATGGGACTCGGTTTTGAAGAATTGTGTGGTTATCCTAAGAAGCTTAGTGTCACATCATTGCTGTCTGGAGGAGGGAGCTCAGAGCCATGGCCACAGAGGGTTGGAGCTTCGAGGCAGGCTGAAAGGAGTTGCCACAGACTTATACAGAATTTGGAGTTTGAAAGCAGGTGCAGGGATTAAGAGGAGAGAATAGAAATGAGGTTCATAGGCTGAAAAAAATTACTAGTTTAGCACCGGGTGGGTGGTGAACATCTTTAATCCCAGCACTGGGGAGGCAGAGACTCTGTGAGTTCAAAGCTAGCCTGGTTTACATCTGAGCCCAGGACAGCCAGGGCTACACAGAAAAACCCTGTCTCGAAAAACCAAAAAAGAAAAAAAATGACTAGTTTATTTTATTAGTTTTTAGAGGGAGACACATGTAGAGGTCACAGGACTGCTCTCAGGAACAGCTGTCTCCCTTCCGTAGTGGGTATGGGAGACAGAATGCAAGTGGTCAGGCTTGCACAGCATGCTGTGCCACTCAGCCATCTCACCAGCCCCAGAAAGCATAGTAACTGTGTGTGGGAAAGGAAGAGAAGGGAGCCCAAAGCCAAGTCTTCACTTGTCTGACTGATGGATGCTGGTGTTTAATGAAACAGAAGTGGTTTTTTTGTTTGTTTGTTTTGGTTTTGGTTTTGGTTTTTCTAGACGGGGTTTCTCTGTGTAACAGCCTGGTTGTCCTAGACTCACTTTGTAGATCAGGCTGGCCTCAAACTCACAGAGATCGGCCTGCCTCTGCCTCCCGAGTGCTGGGATTAAAGGTGTGTGCCACCACGCCTGGCGAAACAGAAGATTTAAGAGGATTTTCAGGTTATAGACTGTGGGTGATGCTTACATGAGACCCTGCTGCAGCAAAGCGTGCCGATTGTAGTTGGGTGTGCTGGTACACATTTGGAATCATAGTACTTAGAAGATTGACATACAGAGATCACTAGTACAAAGTCACCCTGGGCTACATAGTAAGGACTACCTCAAAGATAGAAACAAACAAAAATTTAAAAAACTAAATTGGAAATTCACTCTGAAAGAAATGCAGTAACCTTCATCTACAAATCTCCAAAAATGGTTTGAGTTCTTACAGTAATGCTATGTAGCTGAAAACTGGTTTTGGTTTTGGTTTAAAAAAAATTCACTGACTTCTAAGCAAGAGAATAATAAGTAGCTTGTTCTCTGGGTTTTATACAGTGTGGGTGTTAAATCTTGACACACCAGTACCTATTACGCTCAGCAATGTCTATCAAAATGTCTACCAGAAGCTTCATTATTAAAGAGTAGTCTGACAATGACTATTGTAATAAATCTTAGCAATAAGAAGCCCCATATTTAAGTAACCAGCCAAGTGATAGAGAGCAGATGTGTTTCTCTGTTTACCTGAAAGACAATAAGAACAAACACATGCCACTTCACAAGGATAATTCAAGTTCACATGGAATTATGAATATAAAAAGTTCTTGTAAAATTAAAATTATGCCACCCAAGGCATAGTTGCTATTGTTTTAACTCATTACATTATTAGGGTACAAGAAATATATATTTAATCATAATTAACCAGTTTATGTGTCATAGTTAGGGTTCTTTTTTTGTTTGTTTTTGGTTTGGTTTGGTTTGGTTTTTTTGCTGTGATGAAACCCCATGACCAAAAGAAAAGAAAGTTGCGATGGAAAGGTTTACTTTGCTTGTATTTCCACTTTGATGTTCATCCCTGGAAGAGGAAGTCAGGACAGGATCCTGGAGACAGGAGCTGATGCAGAGGCCAGAGGCCTTGTTGTTTCTGATGTCAGCCTGCTTTTTTATAGAACCCAGGACCACCAGCCCAGGAAGACACCACCCACAATGGTATCTTACACCATTGCTCTATAGGCTTGCCTACAGATTTGGGGGGGGGGTTGTTTTGCTTTTGAGACAAGGTCTCTCAGTCTAATAGCTCTGGGGTGTCCTGAATTTACTTTGTAGACCAGGCTGGTCTAGAACTCACAGAGATCCTCCTGCCTCTGACTCCCAAGTGCTGGGATTAAAGGTGTGCACCACCATACCTGCCTGGCTACAGCCTGATCTTATGGAGGCATTTTCTTCCTTGAAACTCTCTCCTGTCAGATGACTTTATTTTGTGTCAAGGTGACTTAAAACTGTACAGAACAATTGATGCCTGTCAATGTGACACACAAACACACCGCCATGAAGCCACCTTTCCTTTCTCATTCATCCCTAAGATCTCCGGTTAAAAACATAAGTAGCTTTAACAGTCTCACAGTCTTTACAGATTCAAACACATCAAAAATTCAGTTCCTTTAACACATCCAGTCTCTTTAAAAATCCAGAACTTCTTAAGAGTTCAAAATTTCTCTATTGTGGGCTCCTGTTAGAAAAATACCAAAATTAAGTAAAATACTTCCTTACTTCAAGAGAGAAGAACCAGGAGATAGTCAGAATCTGAACAAAGCATATTCAAACACGAACTGTGTAAAAGAACTAAACATCCAATGACTGGGATCCACTTATGATCTCTGGACTCCTTCAAGGGTCACTTCTCCAGTTCCGCCTTCTGCAGCACACACAGCTTGTCTTCTAGGCTCTGGCTGACTCCACTCCATGCTGCTACCATTCTTGGTGGTCATCCCATGGCACTGTCATCTCCAAAACACTAGGGTCCCTTGCTGCAACTGGGATGGACTTTCACCAATACCCTCTCATAGGCTTTTTTCCTGGGGCCAAGCCTCAACTTCTCTGCATGACCCCTTCAGTCCTGGGTCTTCAACTGCCCCTGAGGCTGCACCTTCACCAGTGACCTTCCTGGCCTCTCACAGTGCCAAGCCTCAACTGCTCTCCATGACTGCTTCATGCCTTCAAACCTTTGCCACCCGGATGACTTTTACATTACCAAGTTCAGCTGCCAGCACAAGGTACAGCTTTGGCCACCTCTGGAACACAGCTCCTCTGTGCTCTCAGGAAACACTTCCCAGAAGACTTCACCTCAGTGATGCTGGTCTCTTCTTAATCACCACTAATTTCTGAGCTCCAGCCGACCAGCATCAAATATCCCAGCAAAGTAAAGGTTTCACTTTAGTGGTTCTGGTATCTGGTTAATCACAGTTGATTCTTCAGCCCCAACTTCGAGGAACCGCAGAATCTTAATTCAAAATAACAGATGTCCCCAACAGAGTCTTTTTTTTTTTTTTTTTTGGTTTTTAAAGACAGGGTTTCTCTGTGTAACAGCCCTGGCTGTCCTGGACTCACTTTGTAGACCAGGCTGGCCTCGAACTCACAGTGATCCGCCTGCCTCTGCCTCCCAAGTGCTGAGATTAAAGGCGTGCGCCACCATGCCCGGCTCCCCAACAGAGTCTTTAAGCTTCCCTGTAAAATTTCACAAGCTAGACTTCCAACTTCAGCACTGACATCAACAGTCTTAAGTGTTCCCTTTTAAGCTCCTACAGAACAACTCACCAAGCTTTGAACACTCGATGGCTTTTTTTTGCCCAAAGTTCCAAAGTCTTTCCACAGTCGTCCCCGAAACAACATGGTCATGGCTGTCACCACAATGCCCCACAGTGTGTTAATGTATCAATTCTAATGCTTTTTAGGTAGGTATAAAAGGATGTCATTACAACTATTTTTGGATGCTCAATAAAACACGTATTTGTTCCAAAAGGACATAATCCTGATTGTAGTTTAGTCATTCAACATCTTGGGTATTTCTTGAGTAGGCTCACAAAACAAGATTCCTGTACTGATGATCAGATCTAAGCTTGGCATTTAGAGCCCTCAGAATTCCTTCTTTCTGTCAGAGAGCCACGAACAGTTTCTGTTTTAGTGTGGAGGAAGGTTTGTGTTTATTTAGACTTCTCCTTGTTTCAGAAAGACTTCTCCTTAGCATGGCTGAGCTCCAGAATGAGAAAGACTTAGAGAAGGCATAAAAACAAACAAAAGATGAGTCAGCAAGGATCAA
Organism: Lophiomys imhausi; assembly: GCA_907164525.1. NCBI lineage: Eukaryota > Metazoa > Chordata > Mammalia > Rodentia > Muridae > Lophiomys > Lophiomys imhausi. Next base: position 1,244,057 of record CAJQZJ010032507.1, on the reverse strand, counting down.
ACAGGAAAGAACTGTCTCTAACTGAAATTAACCCAGAAGAACTGTGAAATGGTATTTAGGGTAAGCAGTTTTCCTAGGAGAGGGAAAAATGTGGAAAAGCCTTTGCTGAAAGAGGTCGTAGACGCACTTAGAATGCACGGGTCGCTCTGGCCCCTGGGAAGGGTCAGGAGGTAGAAATTTCCACCATATTGTCCTCCTTTCTTTTTAGTCTTGCTGGGATGAGGGAATGAGAGCCTGACCCACCTTGCTGAGCTGCTTGCTGTAGGAGTCAGCAGATAGAACCTCCTGCAGGGAACAGGGAGTCTTTGGAGTAGATAAGACCTTTCCCTCTGTCCTTGCAGATTGGTTTTCAAAGATAGGGATGCGGGGGCCAGGCTCTCCACAAACTCTATGTTATTACCAATTACTTCTTAAATTAATCTTGGGAACAGTAATTCTCTAACATAATTTTGTTGGTTTTTTAATTTATTTTTATTTTGTGGCTTTTTGGCTTTTCGTGACAGGGTTTCTCTGTGTAACAGAGCCCTGGCTGTCCCGGACTTGCTTTGTAGACAAAGCTGGCCTCAAACTCACAGAGATCTGCCTGCCTCTGCCTCCCGAATGTTGGGATTAAAGGTATGCACCACCATTCCTGGCAACATTTTTTTTTTAAGTTTCTCTAGACAGGGTTTCTTTGTGTAGCCCTGACTGTATAGACTCACTTTGTAGACCAGGCTGGCCTTGAACTCACAGAGATCCACCTGCCTCTGCTTCCCAAGTGCTGAGATTAAAGTTGTACGCCACCAAACCTGGCAGTTACAGACAGCTGTGAACTGCCATGTGGGTGCTGGGATTTGAACCCAGGTCCTTTGGAAGAGCAGCCAGTACTCTTAACTGCTGAGCCATCTCTCCAACCCAACATAATTTTTTTAATTAAAAAAAAAGTCAAGAGCTAGAAGGAGACTTCTATAAAGGATTAGTAACTCCTTTGTGGCCCAGGGAAGAAGATGAAGCTGCAGAGAGAAAGTACAGCCAGCATGACTGAGTTGTCAGATTCGTGCTCTCAGGCACTTTTTCAATCACACTGTTTGACTCAGTCTGGGAGTCAGAATGTCTCAAGTTGGCCTGAAGGCAAGTCCATGGGGCATTTTCTTGATTTAAAAAAGAAAAATCTTCTATTGAAAATAGGTTCTTCTCTCATACAATACATCTCAACCACAATTTCCCCTCCTTGCCCTTCTCCTAGCTCCCCCCACCTCAACTCTCCCCCAGATACACACACACCCCTCTGCCCTGTTTCCTTTTAAGAAAAGAACAGGCCTCCAAAAGATAATAGCCAAACAGGACAATAAGACAAGGTGAAAATCCTCATATCAAGGCTGGACAAAGCAAACCAACAGGAGGGGAAGAGTTCCACAAAAACACCAAGCTAACAGCCATAACATGTACACAGAGGACCTGGTGCAGACCCATGCCTGCCACTGCAGTCTGTGTGAACCCTGCTTAGGTGACTGTTCTCTTAGGCCTTGTTCTCCTGGTGCCCTCCCTCCCCTGCGACTCATGCATTCTTTCCTTCTGTCTACTTCGGGGTTCTGGGATCTCTGAGGGGGAGGGAACCAGTGGAGAGGTCCAATTTGGACTCTGCACATAATTTCTAGCTGGGGGTCTCTGCACCCACCCCTATCTGCTTCAGAGGAAGCCTCTCTGATCGTCACTGGACAAGGCACTGATCTTTGAGTATAGCAGCAGAATATCATTAGGAATCATTTCGTTGATTTTTTTTTTTTAGAGTCTTTTACTGGCTGACACTGTCCCTAGGCAAGTAAGCCTGAGCTTTGTAAGAAACGTAGCTGAAATTGGGCCAGGAGGCAGTGTTCTTTCATGGGCTTTGCTTCAGTCCTTGCTTGAATTCCTGCCTTGATTTCCCTCAGTGGGACTTTAATCTGGAGGTATACGTTGAAATAAACCCTTTCCTCCTCAAAAAGAAAGAGAAAAAATATTTAAATGATTAAGGGGCTTTAGAAATAATAATGGCGTAACTCTCTTGCTTGCTGAATGCTTAGCCTGAGCTGGAGAGCCTGTGAAGTCAGAGACGTTGAGGAGTACATCCCTCAGACTACAGGGAATCCCAGACACGAACACACCAGCAGTCACATGGGCCTTGTCCCGGCATTCAGCATAGGCTTTCTCATTCTTGTCACTTCTGGCAGTCCAACCCTCGCTCTGCTTTTGTCTTAGACCAGTAATCCTTAGCCCTGGGATCCTCTGGGAAGGTTTGAAACACCCTGACCCACGAACTCTACCCCCCCCCCCCCCGCCCCCTGCAGAGACTCCGATTCTTTTGCTCTGGGATACACTTAGGTGTGTGTCTGTGATATTTTATTACAAAAAAAAAAATTCTTCACTGATTCTTTCCAACCAAGGAGCATTCGTGTAGCCCAAACCCCAGCGATAGAAGATGAGATAGGCTGTAAGCAACGTGCATCGAGAAGATCCGCTGGCTAAGCCACTCTAAAGCAGGACCAGAGTGGCTGGCGCACGCGTGCCTTGTGCGGACAGCTTCGGGAGCACGGACTGTTCGCATCAGGAACCGGGACAGGAAGGAACAGGCAATCAAAGCTGACAGGGCTGTTTCCTGGGACTCTTTATTATTATTATTATTATTATTATTATTATTATTATTAAGTCATGACTGCTTAATTTTTAAAAAGTAATATGCTTTCAGGCAAATTCTGACACTTGGTCACTTTTATACATCCATCTGTGACAAGAGGAACAGCTGTATATTAAATGCTGATTTCATTCGTGGAACATGCTTTTTCTTTTCGGACTCCTTCCTTGATGGATTCCTATTTCAAGACTCAGATTAGTTTTCTTAGGAACAATGTGGGCAGTTCAGTAGGAAATGGACCGAGGATGGCTATGATTTTTTGTTGTTTGTTTTTCGAGGCAGGATTTCTCTGTGTAACTCTGGCTGCCCTGGAATTCACTCTGTAGACCAGGCTGGCCTTGAACTCACAGAGATCCACCTGCCTCTGCCTCCCAAGTGCTAGGATTAAAGGCGTGCACCACCAGATGGCTATGATTTTAAAACACATCACACTGTAGAGGTGGACTGAAGAACACAATTCGTCCTATTATAAAAATAACTTCTTTTGGTGGGCAGATCCACATAAGAATCAGAGTTGCTTTAAAAAAATTAAGTAATTGCATACAGATCACTAAACCTTGAGTGAAGTATACAAAATTAAATATTCTAAGTTCCAACAGAAAGTTAAGATCTTAGGTGTCCTGATTCAATATTAAAAGTGTGGTGAGTTCCCTCAAAGAGAAAAGGATTGTGAGTCCTGACTTACCGCAGATTGGCACGTTCATCTCCTCCCACAATAGCTGTGATCGCATGAACCTCGGCGCTTCACGATAACTGTTTTGCTCAGGGTAAATATATAATCTACTTTCTGTTGCTTTGTGGTCTATGGAAAAAGTACCTAACTTTGCTCATTTAATTAAAAATTACTCCATTTCCTCATGTGTAAAAAAGGAACTAGGCAACATCTATGGCACTTTTGTTTGCTTTTCGAGACAGGGTTTCTCTGTATAGCCCAGGCTGTCCTGTACTCACTTTGAAGACCAGGCTAGCCTTGAACTCACAGAGATCTGCCTGCCTCTACCTCCTGAGGGCTGGGACCCTGGCTTATTTTGGTACTGAGATTCTGAGCCTAGAATTTTCCTCAAGGCATTTTCTTATCTTTTAACTATGTATATGTATCTGTGTGTGCACGCCTGTGTCCCTACATGTGTGCACACTTCACTTAAAGCCTGTAAAGCAGGCATGCCTGTGTCCCCACATGTGTGTGCACACTTCACTTAAAGCCTGTAAAGCAGGCATATGTGATGGAGAATCTTCATAAATAGTCCACCAATTCAAAGCTTGAAGTATGAGTAGTCTCTAGTATAATAAAAATACCAAGTAGGAATGATTTTGTATCATAATTCTCATGACAAACTCTGCAGTCACTACCAATGTGCATGGTAGAAAATGTTCTGTTTTCAGTTTTCATTAGGTTTTTCAAGTGCATTTAATCACAAGATATTTTTAAAGTATCTCAGCTTAGTCACTTACTAGCTAGCAAAATGTTATCAGAGCTATCACCCTCCAATTCCATTCCCTCATGCTCAAAGTAGACATGATAATAGGCCTCCTCAGGCTGCAGTGGACACACACTTAACTATTCAGGAACCCTTAGTCAGTATAAATTCTGTCAGGGTGACATTTCTCTTTGTAGTATTTCATACTTATGTATCTTAAAAAGATGACAGTGGGTAATAGGCAGTGACTTAGGGATGAGTTTAATTGGGTGGGTATTAAAAAGTGTAATTTACTGTAGCTATTCATTAATACTTGAATGGTAGGTGATACATAAGCTTCCTGGTGTTTATCAGAATATTAAAATCAGGTGGTACGGATTACTAACTTCCATGTTTGTTAGTCGATTCAGCATGTAGTTAAATATCAGTTTGTCTGAGCTCACAGTTACGTTATTCAAGTACACACTCAAGTATATTCTTTACAATATAAAGAATATATTCTTTATATATTCTCCCAAGTCCCACATGAAGCATGATTATCTGCCATAAACAATGCCCCTATTGATGAACTTCACATGGAAGCTATTTGTTTTATTGTATTATATATTGAGGCATAATAAGCTTAACATAATTTAATATTTAGACATTTATTGCAGTGAAGCATACACAACTGGGGCTCAATGAATGCAGCAACATAATAAAAATATTTAATAAGTCAGCTTTTGTATTCATATATCTAGATAAAAGCAGAGCTTGGAAACCTCATTTCTTCACGGGCAGACAATACTCAGGGTGGAGGAAAGGGTTCCCTGGAGAGAAACTGGCCATGGCTTTGCTTTTCTTTTCGCCTAAGACAGGGTCTCACCCTGTAGCCCACTGGTCTGGTACCCACAGAGATCCACTGACTGTGCCTCCCAAGGGCTGGGATTAAAAATATGTGGCACCAGTTCTCTCTTCGCTGCCAGAACTCTGCCATCACGGGCCGCATGTACATTGCCAGAAGGGCCTGTCCCAGTTAGAGCTTTCCTACCACTGTAGTCTTCACAGGGCTAAGGTTGATATCTGACAACATGAAGGAACTCTTTGGCCTGATTTACAAACTGGCCAAGAAAGGCTTGACTCCCTGCCAGATAGGTGTGATCCTGAGGGGCATAGATGGTGTGGCATAGGTCTGCTTTGTGACTGGTAATAAAATCTTAAGAATCTCCCAAGTGCTAGGATTAAAATCTTGAGAGTCCAAAGACCTTGGCCCATCTCCCTGAGGATCTCTACCATTTGATTAAGAGAGTGGTCCCTATTTGCAAGCATCTTGAGAGAAAAAGAAAAGATAAGGATGCTAAGTTCTGCTCGATTCTCTTAGCCAAATGCACCAGTTGTCTCATTACTATAAGACTGAGCGAGCCCTCCCACCCAACTGGATCTGAGTCATCCACAGCTCCTACTCTATGTGTACATGAGCAATAAAACCACTTTTCTTAAAAATTGTGCACCAGCGTGTCCAGCGTGCCCAGCAATTTAACCCTTTTATAACATTAGAAAATCTTTTTTGCTTGCTTGCTTGTTTGGTTTGGTTTGGGTTGGGTTGAGTTTTTTGTTTTTCAAGATAGTATTTCTCTGTATATCCCTGGCTGTCTTGGACTCACTTTGTAGACCAGGCTGGCTTCAAACTCACAGAGATCCACCTGCCTCTGCCTCCCGAGTGCTGGGATTAAAGGCATGTGCCACCATGCCTAGCTAATTGAAGGTATTTTTACTAGGCTTGTTCCATTTGTGTCAAGTTTTCCTTGCACATTCAGAGTCTTTTTCTTAGTGCTATCAAATCATGTTAATTGTAAATGGCAGGTATGTGTACTAGAAGATTATGAACATATTATTAATATGAACAAAACAAGGTTAGTTTTTATATTTGTAACTTATTGCTTGTTTTTTTAATTAAACATTTCTATTGTGGAAAAATCATTCTGCTCATTTTCAACATTCTTGTGCAGACACCACGGACTTACTGCTGTGCAAACACTGAAGACCTGGAGGCAGTTATCCACTATGTCCACAGCCTCTACCCTGTGGCCCCTTTTCTGGCAGCAGGCGTGTCAATGGGAGGGTAAGGACTTTTCTTTCTAAAATATTATCTCTCTCTCTCTCTCTCTCTCTCTCACTCTCTCTGAGGACTATAAGCAAGGGGAACAGTTATTTTTAGGTGTATGTACATATGTATGTGCATGCCATTCTGGGGGTACAGTGCCTGCGAAGGCCTAAAGATAGCATTGGGTCCCTTGGAGCTACATTTATAAGCAGTTGTGAGCTGCTTGCTGTGAGTGCTGGGAACTGAACTCACGTCCTCTTGGGAAGCAGCAAGTGCTTCATGGTGGAGCATCTCCAGCCCCCTTTTGGAGCTATCAATTGCCACACTTCTATTTGAGTGATATCCGACAATAATAACTGTTTGGAGTGTATGCATGTGTGTTTTAGAGAGAATGAGCTCAAGGAAATCTAAAGAGTTTTGTTTTGTTTTGCTTTTTCAAGACAGGGTTTCTCCATGGAGCCCTGGCTGTCCTAGACTTGCTTTGTAGATCAGGCTAGCCTTGAACTCAGAGATCTGCCTGCCTGTGCCTCCCGAGTGCTGGGATTGAAAGTGTGCACCACCACACTTGGCCATTTTTTTTTTAAAGTTTTATCTAATGAAAAATTCTTTCTTTTTTTTTTTTTTTTTACTTTTTTTCCTTTATTTTTTATTTCTTCAAGTTACATCTCAATCGCAGTCCCCTCCCTATTCCCCCTCCAGTCCCACCCTTCCACCCTCAACCCCCCATCCTCTTCCCTTTTTTTTTCTTTTAAGTTTAAGGTATATCTTATTTCCCCCTACAGTTTCCCCTTTCAGTCCAACAAATGGCTCTTTCTCTAATAATAACAAATACAATACAGTACAACAGAGGTAATTAGGCCACAGTTATGAGGGTTATATGGCTTAACGTACATTCCCAATGACCAGTCCATATGTATTTGGTACCTGACTTTAACATTCTACTATCTAAACATCTCCATGGGTTTAAAGGTCTATATCTGACTCAACATTCATACTAACTTGCAACACAATTTTAAAAGTATCTTCTTAGATCTATAACACTCTCTTGACTCCTAAACAACTCAAAATTTAATTATGAGACTCTAGCTATCTGTTCTTCAACCACCTCAGAGACCTGAGAGATAAATATATCTGATTTTATAGGAAGTACAGTGACTGCAGCTTCCCAAACTAAGAAATGGCATACCAGTGGCTGCCTGGACAGTTCCCATTTTCTCTCCATACATTACAGCATCGATCTTCAGTCATTTGGCTCCCTTTCTCTGACAGACATTGATTGTAGAGCAGGGGTTATGAAGGACTTACCTACCCTGTCTTGGCAGAGCTAGGCTGTCGACTTACCTGCTTCCAGGTTTTGTCCTTTTTGGACAGCATTCTGTCTACAGTTGGAGCAAGGGGCTTTTCCTACCAAGAGATAGGCTTGCAACTAATTCAATCATCTCCCACTGGAGATTCTTCGATGCTCATCTTCTACTTGGAGGAGAATAGGGGGTGCTGTTAGGAGTTGATATGTCTTGATATAAAAAAATCTAAAGTTACGAAAACATCTTTGAATGCCATATTCTGCAGATCTCTTGAGGTTTTTGAAGAGGCCTTATCTATCTCTTATATTAGGGTAAGCAGATGTTGCTTGTCTCTTACCGGTTTATTTCTGATTAGCTTAGCAAGTAACTATAATAGGCTGTCATAGTACCTAACTGAATGACCGGCTTGCATAACCATTAGTTTGCATTTCTTAATTATCCTAAACAGTTTATGACAATTAGTAGTAAAAGTCCGAAACATCCCATTTCATTTTTTTCTTTACCTCCTAACCCTTCCATCCCATTTCTCTGGGGTGGGGTGTCCTTATATAACAGTCCCTCATCTCAGTTGAGAGGTCGTATGAGGGCCAAGAGCCTCTTCATTCATTGGGGATAATGAAAAATTCTTATTGCAAATATTTGTTTATACTATCTGCAGGATAAATTATCAAAAAATAGACGTCTCTAAACATATAAAATTGTAGATATTCCCCCCATCAAACCCTGTAATGCTCCTTATCGCTTTTTCATTAGAATATTTTATGATCTTTGTGCTTTATTCTACACTATTGGTACGCAGGCACACTAAATTACTATTTGACTTTATTTTAAAAGCTGGTGGGATGGGAGGGCTGGAGAGATGGATCAGCAATTCAGAACACTTGCTGCTCTTATAGAGAACCCAGGTTGGGTTCCCAGCACCCACACGGCAACTCACAACTATTTATAACTCCAGTTCCAGAAGATCCTAGTGCCCTCTTCTGGCCTCCACCGGCACTGCATGTACATGGTTCACGGACATACATGCAGGCAAACACATACATAAAATAAAAATAAATCACCCTTTTTTTTTAGTTGTTTTTTAAAGCCAGTCAAAATTTAAAGCAGAAAGAAAATATTTTTCTTGACTTTATATTCTGGATGTATCTGCTATCTCTGTTTTCAGAACATCTTAAGGGTGTATGTGCTGGAAAACGAAAGGCCTCCATGAGCTACAGATTGAAGAGTAAGTTCTAACCAGAGCTTTTTAGATTCTGATAAAGAATGCATCTCTTACATTAGCCTGGAAATCCATCTCTTACATTAGCATGGAAGGTCTGACTTGACCTAGTAAAGGAAGAATACTGAATCAATGTGGAAACAAGGAGGATTTCCAGCTTGTGCTTGACGGACAGAGCCAAGCATCTCTTTCCTTCAGCCCACAATGTGAACCTGAAAAGACAGATGTGGGCTGAACTTTTCCCCTTAGTCATATAAATTTGTGACTTTTTTTTTCAAGGCTAGCCCTTCCATAAAGAGGCCCCAGTTGTCTATTCAGCCCTTAGGAAGGGCCTATTCATCCTGCTCTGAAACTTCAGTTCTCAGAGGCGGGGTCTGAGCATTAGATTAGCTTTTCTAGCCAACTGAATATTAATGACTTGTAAATTATTTGAAGGAATCACTCCTTCTAGTTGCCTAGTGCTGTGATACATTCCCATGTCGGTGCACTTTCTTTTTCTTTTAGAGATGCAGCTAACAAAAGCATACACTGAGCAAGAGTTTTGTGCCCAGTGAGCCACAGACTGGGGTCACCCCAGTGCCTGTGATGCCTGGGGCCAAGTGTGGCTTTGAGCCTGAGCTGAGTGAAGTCAAGACACTTTGCAGCTCTAGATCCAGAGCCTAGTCTCCCAGTGAGATGGTAAATACCTTTTAAATAAGTAGAAAATTCCAAGCACGTAAAATGGAAACTAAGAGTACTCCTTGCGTGCGGTCATCTCAAAGTTTCAGTAATTATCACCTCGTGGGTAATCTTGTTTCATCAATATCAACCGCTTCTCCAGTTCATTCCCAATTCTGATTATTATTACCTCAGTATTATTATTATTATTAGTCTCAGTACTAATTGTGTTATTATTTCTGATGGTACTGAGTAGAACACATGCTTAAAACTTGGGAGGACCTGGGTTCTGTTCCTATGTAGCACCTCAAAATAGTAAGTCAATCAGTTGAGTTACTTCTTGGCCTTTGGCTGTGATCTACGATAAGTGTGATATCTGTTCCTCTCACCTGAGTGTCTGATAAGGCCTCTACCCCAGGACAGTAGATTAAGTGGATTCGGGAACAGGGAGATGGATGGGACCCTGCTCAGTCTGCATTGTGCAGCAACCTCATGTCAGAGCGCACAGCAGGAAGTCAATATGTTCATATTTCAATTGGTAGCTCTAAATAGAAGAGTTGTCTCCTTTTTAAAAAGTCATTATCCTCACACACCACAACAAGATTAGCAATACTTCCTAAGTGTCTCTAAATTTTGAGTGTTCACATTTCTCCAGTTGTCTATCATTTCTTTTTTGTTGTTGTTGTTGTTGTTGTTGTTGTTGTTGTTGTTTTTCGAGACAGGGTTTCTCTGTGTATCTCTAGCTGTCCTGGACTCACTCTGTAGACCAGGCTGGCCTCGAACTCACAGAGATCTGCCTGCCTCTGTCTCCCAAGTGCTGGGATTAAAGGCGTGCGCCACCACCGCCCAGCTTGTCATTTCATTTTATAGTTTGATAATATAGACGTCAAATAAAGTCCTTTCTTTGGTGTTTAAACCCTTTAATCCATGAGTTTTTCTCCATCTAATTGTCTTCCTCCCACAGTGTGCCCACCCATTGATGAGAAAAGGGGGTCTGTCTTTCAAGGTAAAATAGTAACCTATGGGGTAGCACTTGGACATAATTTCCCTCCTGAGTAATAACCAGGAGCTATTGCTAAAGGTTTGGTTGAGCCTATTTCAGGGTCTTTCTCCTCTAGGTCCTTTCCAGCTGTTCTGGTTTGAGTATTTCACCAGCCTCTGGCCATTCTCTGACCTTCAGCTGAAGTGTAAAGTTACCATATGAGAACCCTACAGCAAACTCTTCACAGGACAGAAAGCATCCTTTAAATGACCTAGTGACCACAGCACTGTATGCAAGTCATATGGTCATTCTAAAGGGCCATTTTCAAATCTCATGTGATGGAGCACATCTGTAATTCTAGTATTACTGGAGGCTGAGGCGAGAAAGTTACAAGTTTCAAGCAAGCCTGAGCTAAAAAGAGTGAAATCCTGCCTCAAAAAACAATTATTTTACCATGGCTGGCAAGGCAGCTCAGGAGGTGAGGACACGTCCTGCCATGCATCTAGACCTCAGTTTTACCTACATAATAGAAAGAGAGAACTGACTCCCTCAAGTTATTCTCTGATCTCCATAAACTTGCTATAGAATATACACATATGTGTACACATATACACCCAACAAATAAATGTAATTTTAAATTTCTCCCAAAAAGTTATCTTCAAAAGCCAGATGTCCACTTTTCATAAAAATTTCCCGCCCCTGTAAACCATTTGAGTTGTAAAATATGAGGGAGTATTTTTATCTGTTTCTCTAGTCAGTGGAAGAAACTGTGTAGAGAGGATATAATGAGAGGTAGAGTTAGGGCTTCATCCTCCGCAGTTTGAACTGTGGATCTTCAACTCAGTTCTTGTCCCTCTTATGCAAAGGAACTTGACTGGAATTGAGAAAATTGATAGAACAAAAGAAACAGAGGCCCAAGGCGTGGCGGCGCATGCCTTTAATCCCAGCACTCGGGAGGCAGAGGCAGCAGGATCTCTGTGAGTTAGAGGACAGTCTGGTCTACAAAGCAAGTCCAGGACAGCCAGGGCTACACAGAGAAACCTTGTCTTGAAAAAAAAAAATGAAACAAAACAGAAACAGAGAAAAATATGTTATAGAACATAATAAAGCAGAGAAACTCCATAGCTTTAAGGGCCAAATGCTTAGCTGCAACTCATATGAACTCTAATCCTGGACTGGAGAGTCCTGGGTGACTTGCCGTGGGACACAGTGCACAGGTTAGGTCAGTGACTACCAAACAGTGAACTCAGGAGCTCAGGATGTGAGCTCTAGACACCGGTTGTGGTTCACAAAGTCCCCCGGTGATCCCAGTGCACAGCCACATTTGAGAACTGCTCAGGGTGAATCTCTTCCACGTTGTCATGATGGATTTACTCCATTAGAAGAAACATATAGAAATAAATGTGGTTTGGCTCACCCACAGTTTAGTCAAGTGCAATTTAATTAAGCTGGGGTCAGGCCTGGGGTGCACACCTACCTACCCTCCCAGACTCAGGAGTCAGACAGAGGTGGGAGAATACAAGACCCTGTTTTAGGGAGGGGGGAAAAAAGTATTTTTAAATACAAATAGGAACACTGGCAGGTGACATGTCTCTGGGTGAAGGGGCCTGCCACCAAGTCTGATGACCTGAGTCCTACCCCCGGACCCACATGGCGGAAGAGAGGACTGACTCTGGCAAGTCGCCCTCTGACCTCCATTCACACACTGTGCCATGTGCATGTGAACAAATAAATAATCCACGTGAAACATTCTAGAGAATGGGAATATGAGGAGAGAACGAAGATAACCCTCCCAGTGTGCAGGACTTACACAGACCCAGCTTTTGGGAAGCTACGACAGGAGGGTCAGTGCTCAAGGGTTATCCAGGCTGTTCTGGGCTGCCTTAGACCTTATCTCAAAAAAGAAAAACTGAGGGCTGTTGGTTCCTACCTTGTTCTTATGAAGCACATGGGTAGAAAGGAGGGTATTTTTTTCCCCTGAGTCAGGGTTTCTCTGTGTAACAGACCCCTGGCTGTCCTGGATTCGCATTGTAGACCAGGCTGGCCTCAGACTCAGAGATCCACCTGCCTCTGACATGCACCACCAAGCCCAGCTAAAAAGGAGTTATCTTAAGAGAGGTAACCAGTCACAGTGTCCTTGTTTCTCCCCATTGTAGAATGCTGCTTCTGAATTACTTGGGCAAAATTGGGTCCAAAACTCCTTTAATGGCAGCTGCGACATTTTCAGTTGGCTGGAATACTTTTGCTTGCTCAGAGTCGTTGGAGAAACCACTGAACTGGCTACTTTTTAATTACTACTTGACAACTTGCCTCCAGTCTTCAGTTAAGAAGTAAGTCATATTTAAAACCTTTTGTTACCAAACATTTTATATTACATAACCCAGCAGCATGAAATTTCAAAATATAACACAACCAGTATATCTGTATTTATTTATATAGTTTATAACTGTACCAAAGTATCTCTACATTATGAATGTGTACCAAGAATTATAAGTTAAGAATATAAATAAAAGTGATCATGCATTCTTCCTATGATGATGCCTCCCTATTCCTCACCCTGTACTCCCCCCATCCCACTTTGAAGGTCGCTATTCTAAATTAGTCTGAAAACCACATTAGTGTGGAATTTGTTTGCTGATATGTTTGAACTGTTTCTTAGATTTCTTCCTTGTTAATCTTTCTCAAACCTAATTCTTTCTTGGATAATGTGTTAAGAGTGTCCTATGCACCTGAGTGTGGTAGCTTACCTCTTTGATCCCAGCACTTAGGAGATAGAGCCAGGAAGATCCCTGTGAGTTCAAAGCTAGCCTGGTCTACAGAGTGAGCTCCAGGACATCTCACACACAGAGTGAGGTTGGGCTACATAGAGTGTTGAGTAATTATTATAATTAATATTGATTCATAAAGTTAGTGTGGCGGCAGTTACTCTTAAACCAGCTTGTTCCCCAAATAACCACACAGAGACTATGATTTATTTAAGAGGCTGAGCTTGAAATCTAATCTAGAGCCTCATGACTAATCTGTTTTCCTCCCAGCCATAATCCCCAATACTTGTATTTATGATTTTCTCTGGGAACCAGATCCTTCTCTCCTGGACCTCCCCTCCTCATGGCCTGACTCTGCTTCTCCTTTTCCTTCTCTTCCCCCTCACTGGAAACAGAAATCCACCCTATTCTCTCTAATGTTCAGCTGCTGGCTAGCACGTTTTATTGGCAAAGCAGAGAACTAATGGTAAACACGTTTACACAAATTTGAGACAGGAGATTCTAAAATAAACATAACAATGCCATGTCCAGATTAAAACCAGATAGTGGCATCTTGGGGTTTTATTGCTGTGAAGAGATAATATGACGATGGCAACTCTTTGTTTGTTTGTTTGTTTTTTGAGACAGGGTTTCTCTGTGTAACAGCTCTGGCTCTCCTGGACTCACTTTGTAGACCAGGCTGGCCTTGAATTCACAGAGATCCACCTGCCTCTGCCTTCTGAGTGCTGGAATTAAAGGTGTGTGTCACCACACCCTGCCATTACAGACAGCTGTGAACTGCCATGTGGGTGCTGGGATTTGAATCCTGGTCCTTTGGAAGAGCAACCAATGCTCTTAACTGCTGAGCCATCTCTCCAGCCTGATGGCAACTCTTATAAAGGAAAATATTTAATTGGTACTGGCTTGGAGTTCAGAGGTTTAGACCATTATCATCATGGCAGAAAGCATGGTGGCATGTTGGCAGACATGGTGCTGGTGGAGGAACTGAGGGTTCTACATCTGGATCCAAAGGCAGCAGAAAGAGACAGTGAGCCACTAAACCTGACTTGAGCTTCTGAGACCTCACAGCCTACCCCAACAGTAACACACTTCTTCCAACAATGCCACATCTCCTAATAATGCCACTCCCTATGGGTCAATCATTCAAACACAGGAGTCTAAGGGGGGACGTTCCTATTCAAACCACCCATCCTGTCTCAAAAAACAGACCAACAAAAGAGTGTCCCATGTTGAAAATACAGCTCCTTAAGCAAGTTCTTACAAGCCTGGTGTGTTTTAGAAGTGGCAGAATGTGAGCTGGAAAGATGACTGAGCAGGTAGAGGTGCCTGCCACTGATCTAACAACCTGAGTCCAGCTCCCATGACTAACAAGGTAGAAGGAGAGAACAGAGTCCTTCTTGGGGACCTTTGTCCTGCACACACCCAGACACAAAATAAGTGATGATTTTAAAGAAAATGTATTCAAAACGAGAAGGAAATGGAGTGCAGTTCATTGGCATAGGCACCGCTCAGGGTTCTTGTATTTCCTAAATAATGTCTTTGCATCTGTTTTTTCTGGAATTGTGCGTCTTCCAGATGTGAAAGCAGCATGGTAGCTCAGTATCAAGATGTTTCTATTCTCGTTTCTTTAATGGCTGTTTCTATTTGTTTGTTTGTTCAGTGCTGGGAATTGAAGCCAGGATCTTACACATGCTGGGCACATACTACGGCAGGCCCACCCCAGCCCTACCATGCATTTTTAAATGAATTAATAAATGTAAATTCTAAACAGAAAGGATAATTAATTTGTGTGTGTGTGAGAGAGAGAGAGATTTAATGAAAATTATTATCCTGAAAGTTGTTATCTAACACCGAATTAAACTTACTTACTTGTTTAGTTACAAGTATTGGTTATAAATATTTCTAAACAATACTAAGGAATCATGTCATTATTTATTATAGCAGTGGTTACTAATTATCACTGACATGGTCATTGAAATGGGAACAGTAGCAAGAAAAACAAAGAATCATTTGGATTAAAATATTAGTTGAAGAAGCCAGGCGGTGGTGGCGCACGTCTTTAATCCCAGCACTTGGGAGGCAGAGGCAGGCGGATCTTTGTGAGTTCGAGGCCAGCCTGGTCTACAAAGCGAGTCCAGGACAGCCAGAGATATTCAGAGAAACCCTGTCTCGAAAAACCAAAAAAATAAAAAATATATTAGTTGAAGGCCTAAGGATGTGAGTTCCAGAACAGCTAAGACTACACAGAGAAGCCCTGTCTCAAAAAATCTAAACAAAAGGAAGGAAGGAAGGAAGGAAGGAATGACGGAAGGATGGGGAAAAAAAGTAATGACCAATGTAAAATAAAAGTTTACAAAAATATTAGTTCTAATTTATTTTATTTGTTTTTGTTTTTCAAGACAGAGTTTCTCTGTGTATTAGCCCTAACTATCCTGGAACTCACTCTGTAGACCAGGCTGGCCTTGATCTCACAGAGATCCACCTGCCTCTGCCTCCCAAGTGTGGGGATTAAAGGTGTGCACCACCACACCCAGCCTCTTAATTTATACTGGTAGACTGCAGAAGCAATTTCTTGGACTGGGGAGATAGTTCAGTGGGTAAAGCATTTGCCATGAAAGCATATGGATGTAAGTTTGTATCCCTAAAACCCACATGGAGCCAAATATGATAGTGTAAATCTGTATCCCAGCTCTCTGGGAAGATGGGTGATAGAAACAGGTCTAGCCTGGTGTATGCAGTGGTGAACAGTACAGGGCTAGCCTGGTTGTACACAGTGGCAGACAGTAAGATATCTTGTCTCAAACAAGGTGGAAAATGGGAACCTAGACCAAAGTTTTCCTCTAACCTCAACCTGTGCCACACACACACCCAAACACAGACACACACAGAGATATGCAGACACACACACACACACACACACACACACACACACACACACACACACA
>CAJQZJ010032507.1:1205831-1224798 GCA_907164525.1 Lophiomys imhausi | reverse complement strand
GTGTGTGTGTGTGTGTGTGTGTGTGTGTGTGTGTGTGTGTGTGTGTGAGTGTGTGTGCGTGCACGCGCATGCCTGGTGCCCAGAGGCCAGAAAAGGAAGTCCTAGCTCCTGGAGTTAGATGGTGTGTGCTGTGCTGCCTTGGGGGAGCTAGCAATCAAATGCGAAAGACCAACCAGTGCTTTGAACTGCTGACTCATCTCTCCCCAACTACTGAATTAAAAACATTTATTTGGGACTGGGATGCAGCTCAGTGGTAAGGGGGTTTGCCTGGCAGGTGAGAGGCCCTGAGCTCAGGCACCACTAAAAAGAAGTTACCCAGATCCCAAGCCTAGCACATCCATTGTGAAAGTTTTAAATGCACAGATATTTTAAATCTCTCATCATTTCTCTGAGAGATTACATTTAATGAGAGGTGATTTCGGTAGATCGCACTTTGGGCTTTGGGCCTAGATGAGAAAAATGAAACTGGCTTTAGTATCTATTAATTACACTGTGGTTGCTTCACATGATTTCATTGGATAAAATCTGATATCTCTCCATCCATTTTTATACTTTGCTGCCTTTGCTACAAACAAGAGTTTCCCAGCATTTAGCCCGACTCACTAGGGTAAAGTTTGAACTCATTCTTTCCTATTTTTTCCCAGGCCCTTAAGATAGCCTTATCACATAGTGGACAATTGTCTGCAGCCTGAGGGAACAGGCAGCCTCCATCGTTCACATAACTGCAGCACAGCAAAGCCTTTTGTTCTGAGGAGACTGCAGCAGTCAGGGTTGGAACCGGCTGCATGAGATGGGGTGAACCCCATGGGAGAACTTGGGCTGAGCATTCATGAGGCTCTCGGGGTTAGTGTGTGGGACTAGACCATATGTGCATGCAAGGACACATGCATGCACACGCTCACACACACACACTCACATACACACTTTTTTCACTGTCTGAACTCTAAAGCCTGGGAGAAAAAGAAAACAGCTTTTGTTCATGTCCTTGAAGCTTCTGCTAAAATTAAAGTTTACAGAAGACATGCAAACACTGCTGTTACGAGTTAGTTATTTGTATTTCACTTCAGCTCTGTTTTCCTATAAAGTTTCTTTCTGTTGAGTGTAAATAGAAAATCAGAAAGATAGAAAAAGATAATTACCCTGTCTTACATGTCTCAGCAACAGAAGGTAAACACTTACTACTGCTGGCCAGAATTTTATGAATTTTATTTCTTTTTATTTTTGCTATCTTTATATGTTTGCTTTGACTAAATATGTTACACTTGGAATTTTAAGTCGCTTATAAAGATATCAATCATCTTTAGAAAGCTAAATTTATGTAAAGTTAATCACAATAATACAGAATGAATTTACAACTCTTACAAAGGTTAACTTAGTTTTAATTTCTCAAAACAAGACCCAGCCGATATTTGTATTTTACGGTGTCTTGTCTTTCTGTGTGTGTTTGTGCATGTAAGTCCATCCATGTGCATGAGTGCTACAGCACATGTGTGGAGGTCAGAGTCAGTTTTGTCTCTGTGACGTGTGGGTCCCAAAGATAAAGTCCAGGCTATGGGGCTCAGCAGAAGCACCCGACCCAGCTGACCCCATCTCAGCAGCCGAGAAACACCCTATTCTTGTAGATTTTATAAAATCTTGGATTGATCTTTTAAAAATGACGATCTAGTACAAGACTATAAATATGAATTAGTATAAAAAATAGTAGCATGGTGGCACACACCTTTGATCTCAGCATTTGGGAGGCAGCGGCAAGTGGATCTCTGTGAGTTCGAGGCCAGCCTGGTCTACAAAGTGAGTCCAGGACAATGAGGGCTGTTACACAGAGAAATCTGTCTCTAAAATCCAGGAAAAAAAAAAAAAAGAAAAGAAAAGAATATAGATGGTTGGTATAAATTAGTCAAACTCATTCCATTTAGCCACACTCATTACAAGTATCTGTTCAATGATGTTTTTACTGATTACAAATGATAAAGTATACTTTTCCTAACAAAAAAAGTTAATGCTCTCTCCCTCTCTCCCCCTATTCCTCTCCCCTTCCCCACCTCTCCCCCTCCCCCATACACCTTACTGCTTGAATTCCTTAAGCTATTCCCATAGAAACTGCTAAGCAAAACCCTAATGTGGCTTTGGTCCTTACTTCCTATGGAGGCCATATTGGTTTTCTGGAAGGAATCTGGCCTAGGCAGTACACGTACATGGATCGAGTCTTCAAGCAATTTGTGCAGGCCATGGTTGAACATGGACATGAACTCTCCAATATATAGTTCCTTAGGCGCATTGAGTCTAAACCACCATTGTTACGGCAGTTCGGCTTAGTGCACAGAGATAACGCTGATAAGCCAGCCAGTGGGTGAAGGGGTCCAGAGTGATGTGCAAAAAACTGCTTCTTAGGGATACAAAACAACTTTGTAGCAAGAAACTAAAGATAGTTTAGATTGTTGCTGTCATAGATCTTATTCTTACTATGCCTTACCAAGTATGACCATAAAATTAAGTAGTCCTTATGGAACAGAATTGACTTAACCAAAACTATTGTGTAAAAAGATTTTAATTCCTCAGGGTTTTAATTTAGGCTAGTATTTTTAGATTACTCAATTTAGGTGACTTAATAGTACTTTAATTACTGTTAAAGATTTTGATTACTTGAATGTAAGTTATAAGAGGGGCATTTATGATAGTAAGAAACTAAAAAAGGAGAAATTACAATGTGTTAAGTGTTTGCTCTAACTTTAAAAGGCAAACGCAACAATGGTAGACTGACTTCCATACCTGTTCTTTACTCTGATAATATTAAATTAGGGCTGATTTATGTTTTATAATTATCAATTACATGCTTATTTTTTAAATAGTATATGTGCATACATATATCATTATATTAAAATAAATTCTATCATTTTAAATTGGTTTTTTTGTGAGTTTTTAATCTACAAAAGTAGAGGCCTGCCGGGCGGTGGTGGCGCACGCCTTTAGTCCCAGCACTCGGGAGGCAGAGGCAGGCGGATCTCTGTGAGTTCGAGGCCAGCCTGGTCTACAAAGTGAGTCCAGGACAGCCAGGGCTGTTACACAGAGAAACCCTGTCTTGAAAAACCAAAAGAAAAAAAAAAGTAGAGGCCTGTTGGGTATGGTAACATTTAGCTTTAATATCAGCACTCGGAGCCACAGGGAGATGGATTGCAGCGAGTTTGAGGCCAGCCTAGATTCTAGTGTGCTCCAGTCAGCCAGGGCTACACAGTAAGACCTTGTCTCAAAAAGGAAAAAGACCCAGAGCATAGTATCTGAAAAGTACGCTAGTAATTTCATGAATGTATTATCAAGAAACTTTTTGCTTCACTATTTGCAAAATATAGGCTGACATTGTATACTACTTAAGAATATTTTCAAGACTTAGGGTTATAGATCAGTTGGTAGGTTGCTTGCCTAGCTTGCAGAGACCCTTGGTTTAATCCCCAAAACTACGTAAAATTGGGCTGAAGAGATGGCTCAGAGGTTAAGAGCACTGTCTGTTCTTCCAGAGGTCCTGAGTTCAATTCCCAGCAACCACATGGTGGCTCACAGCCATCTATAATGGGGTCCGGTGCCCTCTTCTAGACTGCAGGTATACATGAAGACATAACACTGTGTACATTATAAATAAATAAATAAATCTTTTTTAAAAACTATATAAAATTTATCATGTGGGTGAGTGTAAATATCTGTAATCTCAGCACTGTGCAGGTTATTTAAAGTCATCTTGAGCATCTGCCAAGAGGCTCTTGTAAGAGTCAGGAAGTTAACTCATCTGTAAAGTGTATGCCCATATCCAGAGCCCTGAGTTCAATCCCCCAATACCATAGGAAAGAATAGTACTTTGGTATTTATTGGAAAATTATTACCTCTTATAGAAGTTATACCATTTCTGTGATTCCAACAGCAGTGCCTGTGACCACCATTATTACAAAAACTGTTTTTGTTTTGTTTTTTGAGACACAGTTTGTCTTTGAAGCCCTGGCTGGCCTAAAACCTGCTCTGTAGATCAGGATGGCCTCCAACTTACAGAGATCCTTCAGGTTCTTTCTCACAGGTTGGGATTAATGGTGTGTGCCACCAAGGCTGGTTCCAAAACTGGATTTTGTTTGTGTTTTTGATACATGTCTCATTATGTAGCCTATGCTGACCCAAAACCCTCAGTCCTCTACCTTCAGTTTACTGAACAGCCAGGATACAAAGTTGTAGCCATACCCAATTCCAAAATTGTTTATTTTTATTGTTTGATAATTTCATACATGAATATAATGTATTTTGATCAAATATATCCCCCCTTCTTCTTTCCAGTTCTTTCTGTACCATTCCTGCCTTTTTCCCTCCTAACTTGATGTGTTTCTAAATTAAGTGAACCCACTTCATGTAAGGCCATCAACTGCCACACCGGTAACTTGTCAAGGACTGCATCCAGAGAGAATGAGCTCTCCCTCCCCCAGTAGCCACTAGCTACCAGTAGTGCCCCTGTTCACAAGGCTCCATGGACAGGGACCATCATGCCTTAGAAAGATTGTAAGAGTCAGTAGGAGTGGAGGAATGTGGGAAAATAGTGGGCAGCAGCTGTACACAGCCAAGGCGCTTGATCTGACTGGGGGAAACGGAGAAATGAAGAAAAGATTAACAGACACAGAGAAACCGGGGTCAGATGGACTGCAATCTCTGATGTCCTGGAAGGTCACTGTGTGTATTATACAGCCAGACAATGAGATGGGGTTATTATAAATAAGACGGCAGGGTTTATGGTATACATCTGGATCAAAGAAACAGGTCCAGCTCCTCTAGACAGAAACAGTCTCTGTAGGGGAGGAGCAGTCTTCAGTTGTAACAAGCTCTGTTAGAAGTCTGCACTATCAGTGTCCACACCCTGGCATCCAAGGAAGGCTTTGCCGTTTCCCTCCAGGCATGAAGCTGGGATCCTTGACACAGCAATGCCAAGTCAGTCGCTCACTCAGGACGTCATGTGCTCAGGACTCCACTCCCCACAATAGTGGTCTCCAGACATGAGTGGGTCATCACACACATCCACTCACAGCGGCTGTGACTTCATGCACAGGACCTGCAAAAGGTCAAGGCACTCATAGTCCACTGGATAAGGGAGGGGCTCATGAAGTCCCACTCCTAGCTGAGAAAACTTTACTGTTTTTACTGTATTTTACTTAGTGTCTGTGGAGTATGTGCGTGAGTGCTGTGGTGCATGTCTTAAGATCAGAGGACAAGTGAGTCAGTTCTTCATATGGGCTACAGAAGACTCGTCTCAAAAAATAAAGGTTCAAGCCAGGTGGTGGTGGCTTACACCTTTAGTCTCAGCACTCGGGAGGCAGAGGCAGGCGGATCTCTGAGTTCAAGACCAGCCTGGTCTACAAAGTGAGTTCCAGGACAGCCATGGGTGTTAATAGAGGGGAAACCTTTTCTTTAAAAACCTTATATATATATATATAAAGGTTCGGATTTTGAATTTTGAGATTTGGGATGTTTGACCTTTATGATGATATAAAAAGACATCTAAGGGATATTAGGGTAAAAAGAAAGACAGGATACAAAACTTTGTGTGCAAAGGAACAGAAATGCACACAAGGAAATTCCACAGAGACTCCAGAAAAATTAGGTACACTAGTTTGGTCTAGGGGAATAGGAGACAGATGGAGAGTGTATCTTCAATTCTCTGCAGTGTGTGCGGCTCCCCAGGTAGAGGGACCGCCAAGTGTGATGACCCAAGTTAAGTCCCTAGAACACACCCAGAAGAAGAAAAGAAGAGTGCTGAAAAAGTTGTCCCCTGACCTCCACACATGCTCCCTGGTACACATGTGCTCACACACATGCTCACAAAATAATAAGAATTTTTAAAAACCTGTAATCATTGTTTATTTTTAAAACACAAAGATAAATTCAAAGAAATTGTAAGGAACATGACAAACAGAAGAGCCAGGTGTGGAAGACTGAGAAACCCAAGATGATGATATTCAAATGTTAATCACCCATGAGGAAAATGTGAGAAATTCAAATGAATGTGTATGCTCCGTAGTGTCTCCAAGCATTGTAACATAGCCAGACTCCTTAGTAACTCAAGTTGTTCAGTTAACTACATACCAAACTAACTTACAGTATCTTGTCAGATGTTTCAGAGGCTGTGACAGGAGGATAGCCATGAGTTCCAGGCCAGCCTGGGCTACACAGCAAAACCCTTTCTCAAAAGACAAAACAACGGGACTGGAGAGATAGCTCACAGTTAAGAACACTGACTGCTCTTCAAAAGGACCACGGTTCACACCCAAGCACCCATATGGCAGTTCACAGATGTCTGTAATTGCTAGGCATGGAGCATCATGCCTTTCATCCCAGCACTAGGGAGATAGAGGCAGGTAATTTCTGAGTTCGAGGCCAGCCTGGTCTACAAAGTGAGTCCAGGACATCCAAGGCTACACAGAGAAACCCTGTCTCAAAAAAAAAAAAAAATTAAAACCCGAGACCACACTCAAGATAACCCCCACCCCTTCCCCTTACCCCTTGCCACATGGAGAAGGCAGAGTGCTACCCCTGAGGTCAAGAAAACTGGAGAGCTGGCCTCACACCTTGCCAGCTGCAGCACTGGGGCAGGAGTGCAGGGGACAAGCCCCAAGGGCAGGAGAGCCAGCCCTGGCCCTTGCCTGCCAGCTGCAGCATTGGGTGAGCAGCCAGGGCAGTGCTGGAGAGCTTGCCCTAGTGGTGTGGGTGTGGGAGAGCTGGTGGGCTGACCAGCTCAGCTACTACCCAGGCCCAGATTCAGGGCTTTGAGTTGGCCCACCCTAAAATCTACCCCATGGATGAACTGCTAGAGCTCAGTGAAGGGTCCAGTCCTGCAGATCCAAAGCTGTAGGATATCCATGACATGGAGCAACAAGAGGATATCTGGGATGAGTCTCAGTGAGCATCCAGTATTGATAATGTAGCAGAAGACAGAGGACTTGAGCCATTGTAATGCCTCATTGCAATGAACATCTGCAAATAAAGATAGGTGGACAAGTCAAGTGTGGTGGCACACTTAGTCCCAGCACTTGGGAGGCAGAGGCAGGCAGATCTCTGTGAGTTCAAGGCCAGCCTGGTCTACAAAAGAGCTCCAGGATAGCCAGGGCTTTGTACACAGAGAAACCCTGTCTCAAAAAACAAAGAAAAAAAAGATGTGTGAACAGACGGGTATATTGTCTGGTACACTGTAACACACTATAGCTTCTACAAAATTTTTTTTCTTTTGTGGGGGAGGTTGCAAGGGCAGAGGACAGACACAAAGGAATGGTGACAGTTGAGTACGACTCAGGTGCATGAGATGAAATTCACAAAGAATCTATAAAAAGTTTAAAAAATTTTAAACCCAAAGTACAAACAAACAATAACAACCCACACAAATGAAAAGAAGGCTAAGGGTGTGCAGCTTTGGGATACAGTATTACATCCTGTTAGTAATAAAGTGAGTAAATTATGATACATTCACATTATGCAGTCCCATACTTCCCAAAGATATTCTGATACGCTGCTTAATAAAAACAACTTGTTGATTCATGTATGCAGGGTTCCATTAGTGTGAAGCAAAAACAACAAGTATAAAGACATACATTGTGCATATGCATGAATTAATCTGGGAGGAACTTGTCAAGTGCTTTGACGAGGATCATAGATTATTCATTCTTCCCTAGCTGTATCGGCAGCAAGCTCTGTGAAAAGACTGCTGTGTTTTCATGGCTTCTACATCCCAAGCAATTAACACATTGCCTCCACATTGTAGGAACTTAGTAAAAACTAGCTGAGTGCAGGGCAGGAGAGATAGCTCAGCTGTTAAGAGCAATTGTTCTTGCAGAGGGCCTGGATTCTGTCAGCACACACAGCAGCTCACAGCCATCTGTAACTCCAGTTCCAGTTCCAAGGGATCCAGTTCTCTTCTCTAGCTCTTTTGGTGCAAGGCGCACATGTGGTACATATACATGCATGCAGACAAAGCATTCATACACAAAAAATAAATTGTAAAATGTTTAAAAATAAAAAATACTGAGATGGTTCAACAGATAAAGACACTTAGCACCAAGCCTGAGGACCACAGTTAAATCTTTCAGACCCACAGGGCAGAGAGAGAGAGATACAGAGAGAGGAGAGAGACAGAGAGAGAAATAGAGAGAGGAGAGAGAAAAGAGAGAGACAGACAGAGAGATAGGGAGAGAAATAAACAGAGAGACAGAGGAGAGAGAGAGACAGAGAGAAACAGAGAGGAGAGAGATGGAGAGAAACAGAGACAGAGAGAGGAGAGACAGAGAGAGAGAGAACCAGCTCCTGAAAGTCTCTGAAGAACACATACAAGCCCTGACACACGAATTACCAGGCTGGTCCTAAACTGGCAGCCATGCAACCAATCACCAGAGTATTGGGATACGAGCATGAACCACTAAACCTTTTTTGTTTTACTTTGTTTTGTTTTTTGAGACAGCGTTTCTCTGTGTAGCCCTGGCTGTCCTGAAACATGCTCTGTAGGCCAAGCTGGCCTTAAACTCAGAGATCTCTGCCTCCCCAGTGCTGGGACTAAATGTGTGCACCACCACACCTGCTAGAAGTTTCTTTACATCTGCTTTTAGTGGGAGATTGAAGGCAAGAAATGTGGTTTTTGTCCTTCATTTTATCTTCAAAGCCCAACACAGAGTCTGACTCTAGCTTCATCATAAGCATCTGTTACTTATAAATGTTTTGTTCAATACTTAATAATGCTTGACTGACCCTCAGATGCTTTAGATAGAGCCTTAGGCAGAATTTGCACACAAAGCAGGACTGACGTAAGCGCAGATTTATTTAGCCTCTCCCTGAATTTGAGCATCTGTTGAGGCAGTCTGTTTCCCCTGCAGACTTCAGAGTGATAATTAAAAAAAAAATCACAGTTACCCTGAGCCTAATATAGCCCTTGTCACAAGGTAAGCACACAACTTCCTAGAACTTAATTTGGAATAGCTGAGGACAATATGCAAGGTCAGGTGACAAAGAATGCCTATGAAAAGTGTTGTTTTAACTGCTGTTCTCAATAAAAGATAACATTTTGGCCTCACTTTTTCTAAGACCAAAGAAAAATACAGAATAAATACTAACACTTGTTTTCCTACATTATAATATCTGCATTGACTAATACAGCTAATACAGAAAAAGAAACCACATATAATTTCTATTAATGCTTTGATTTCTAAATAAATAGATAGTTTTGTTTTGGGAGGTATTCTGATTTTTTAAATGCTTTTTTAGTGTGTGTGTGTGTGTGTGTGTGTGTGTGTGTGTGTGTGTGTGTGTGTGTATTTTGAGACAGGGTTTCTCTGTATATCCCTGGCTGTCCTGGAACTCACTCTGTAGACCAGGAGGCTGGCCTCAATCTCAGAGATCCTCCTGTCTCTGCCTCCTGAGTGCTGGGACTAAAGGTGTGTGCCACCATTGCCTGGCTCATCTGTTTTTCTTAAATGTGTTATAAATTTGGTAATTATCTAACCGGCATTTGATCTATGCCCAATACCAAACCTTAGAGACATTTTTTTTCCAGAATCTGTCTTTAAATACCTTTGTGTTTTGCAAAATATAAAGACAGGAAAGAATTCTGCAATAATGAGAATAATTAAAATAATTTACTTCTCTAGCCAGGTGTGGTGATGCACACCTTTAATCCAAGCACCTGGGAGGCAGAGGCTGGGGATCTTTGTGAGTTCTAGGCCATCTTGATCTATATAGTAAATCCCAGTACACCCAGGACTATATAGAGAAACTATGTTTCAAAAAGAATTATTTACCTCTTTGCAAAGTGAGTGAGTGTGTGTGTGTGTGTAATAAACTCAGTACCCTGAGTAGGGTATTGCTGTGAAAGACATATGTATTTATGTGTATGGGTGCCTTCTGAGATCAGAGGTGTCAGATCTCCTGGAGCTGGAGTTATGTGGAGCTACAAGGAGTTGTTAGTCACCTGGCATGGATTCTGAGAGCTGATTTGAGGTCCTCTGCAAGAGCAGTATGCACTCTTAACCACTGAGCCATCTCTCCAGCCTCCTTGAATATATTTGTAATGGTAATCATATGCTACATTATATGATATATGTAAATATATGTTATGTGATATAAATATATGTCAATTAAGAAAGACTTGTCTTCATTGTCAGTAAATACCATGACTGAGTTAATCATTAAACAAATTAATTGTACTTTCTTCGAGGGTAGCCCCTTCCATGAGTTAAGCATTGGTATTGATGTATATAAGGTTTAAATATCTCATTTGTAGTCCCTAGTTGATGTAACTGTTTGGGAAGGATTAAGAGGTATGGCCTTGTTGGCGCTGTCATGTCACTGGATGCAGGCTTTTCAAAAGCACAGCATCCCCAGTGTTGTTCTCTCTGCCTCATAGCTGAGTCTCAAGATGTGAGCTCTCAGCACCATGCTTGCCTCCTGGTGCCGTGCTCACTTCCTGGATGATGGTTGTGGATTCATCGTCTGAAACTGGAAGCCCTAAATAAACTCTTCTATAAGTATCCCTGGTTGTGGTCTTTTCACAGCACAAGAAATGTAACTAAAAGCCGGGCATTTAGCCCTCGAGAGGCAGGGGCAGGTAGATTTCTATGAATTCAAGAACAGTCCAGTCTACAAAGTGAGTCCAAACACAGAGAAACCCTGTCTTGAAAAAAACAAAACAAAACAAAACAACAACAACAAAAACCAAACAAACAAAAAGAAAGAAAGAAAAAAAAGTAACTAAGAGGATGGTATCAAGAATTAGGTATTGCTGTGGCAGACCTGACCATGCTGTTTTTCAGAGGAATGTGGACGACTTTTTGTCTTTGGTCCCGGAAAGTACTTGAACACTGTAAGTGACTTGGCAGGCCATCCTAGCAGGAGCTTGGAAGAAAACAGTGCTGAGAGAATCATGGACCATGCAGCCCTTCCTTAAGAAGTTTCAGAAGGAAACAGTAACAGCAGGGGGCTGGAGACCATTCTTGCAGTATATTGGCAGAGACTGTGGCTGCTTTCTTCCCTTGTCCTAAGAATCTGAGGCTAAATTGAAAAGTAATGAACTAATTTCTTTGGCTGAGATTTCAAGACAGCCTGTTATTTAGTCTATCACAGTTATTAGAATTCACTCTTATTCAGGTATACAATAAAAAAGAAAAAGAGGGTAAAAAAATACAAACTTTACAGTTTGAGGAGAAAAGAAGCACCAGAAAATTTGAGGTTGGAGCCAGTGCTTGTGCTAAAGGTGATAGAGATTAAAGAGAGCTGATCCAAAATGAAATAAAGGGAAGGATGTCCTCATGGCAAGACCCCAGCCATCTAGGCTTTCACCTTATAAAAAGGAAAGGCCTGGGTAATTTTCTGTTCATAATAAGCAACAAATCTAAAGCTGTTACAAATGAGATTCAAGGACGGCATGTTTCACCCCAAGATGGTAGTCAAACTTGACAGTCTGAGCAACATGGTTCTGGCTTTAAAGTCATGAAGGATACAGGAGTGAAGAGGTTGAGAAATGTTTTTCAGTGGTTACAGATAGCTGCTGAGACCAGGCATGGCCCGGGAGTCCCTGCACAGAAGCCCTGAGAGACCATCATGTGAAGCTGTAAAAATGAAGCTTGGAATATGTTGGAGATGCCAGATATTTAATAAATACTGGCCAGGAAGATGGACCCTGTCCAGGTCCATACCCAGGATTCCCAGAAAATGGCAACAAATTAAATTAGACAGGGGCTTATAAAAGCAAAACCCACAAGGCTTCATACTTCCTGCCTTAGTCCAATCTGGGGTGAGCATACATCCTCCTGTACTTTAGCCCCCCGAGTGACTCATATGAAGTGGAACTAGCCACAAGTTAGTTAATACACGTGGAAGGTACAGGGCTCAGTGTAGCATTCCCTTCTATGTATGTTTGACAAATCCATAAGGAAAATACGAAAGTGGCAATTCTTGGCATGTAGCTCAGTTGGTAGTGTGCTCTGTTAGCAGCACGGAGCCCTGAACCCAGCACCAGAGAACTGGGAACAGGGATGCTCACCTGTTCTCCCAGTACCCAGGTAACAGGAGGATCAGAAGTTCAGGATCATCCTTGGCTGTGTATAGCAAGTTTGAAGACAACCTGAGCTACATGAGACTTTGTCTCAAAAAGAAAACATGAAATTAGCATGTAATTTCCACTGGAGAAAACCCATTTCAAAAAGAATACAGCTAATCACCATCTCCCACTTGGCCCCTGTGCTGAGATCAGTGCAGTGACTCAGTGGGTAAAGCCACTAGCGAGGCAAGTGTATGGACCTGAGTTCAGTTCCTGGAACCCACCACATGAAGGTGGAAGGAACAAACGGACCTCCATACCCACAAAGTGACATGCATGCCCTGCCCTTCTATCATGCACAACATAACAAACCACTTGTACACAGCCCCAGTAGTACTAGAATTCACCATGTACAGCACAGTGGCCTCAGACTCATAGAGTTCTGTCTGCCTCTGCCTCCCAAGTGCTAGGATTAAAGGTGTGTATCACCATGCAGCACACAATTTTGAATTAAAACTAGAATAAAGGGGCTGGAGAGGTGGCTCAGAGGTTGAGAGCACTGGCTGTTCTTCCAGAGGTCCTGAGTTCAATTCCCAGCAACCATATGGTGACTCACAGCCATCTACATTGAGATCTGCTGCCCAGGCACATATGTAGAGCAAATACTGTATACATAATAAATAAATAAATAAATAAATGTTTAAAAAAAAAACTAGAATAAAGTAGATTTTTTTCTGAGAAACCAGGTGTGGCTGACAATTGTAATCTCCATAATCAGGAGCCAGAGGCATAATAATTGCCTGTTAAAGGCCAGCCTGGTATATAGTATCTACACTCCTAGTATCAAAAAGAAAGACTTCTTCTATTCAAAGCACTCAATACTGTGATATTCTTGTTTGTTTTGGGGGTTTTTTCAAGACAGGATTTCTAGGTGTAATAGCCTAGCCGTGGCTGTCCTGGAACTCACTCTGTAGACCAGGCTGGCCTTGACTCAGAAAAAAAAAATTTTTATATATATATATATATATATATATATATATATATATATATGAGTGTTCTATCCTCACACACACCAGAAGAGGGCATCAGACTCCAGTATAGATGGTTGTGAACTACCATGTAGTTGCTGGGATTTGAACTCGGGACCTCTGGAAGACCAGTCAGTGCTCTTAACCACTAAGCCATCTCTCCAACCCAACCAGGCTGACCTTGAACTCACAGAGATCCTCCTGCCTCTGCCTCCCAAGTGGTGGGATTAAAGGCATCTGTCACCACACCCTGCAATTACAGACAGCTGTGAACTGCCATGTGGGTGCTGGGATTTGAACCCAGGTTCTTTGGAAGAACAGCCAGTGCTCTTAACCAGTGAGCCATCTCTCCAGCCCCTACTGTGATATTCTTGAATCCTCAGTATCGATCAAACAGCCATCAACCACATCTTTAAGGGACTGGAGGGTACAGCATCTCGTCACTTCTGTCTACAATGAGCACATGTGCCTTTTGACACATTGACACACAAAACAAAGGCTTGTCAAGCCCATTGTAAATTATTACCTTGATGACTCATCTTGTCCCTATCAAGTTAGCTGAACAAATAGGATGCGCAAGAATAAAAGTATAACATCAAGGCCACAAGTGGTCTCTGTTATTAGAACCTGAATTAGTTTGGGTGACATTCAGCAACAGAATTAGAGAAAATCCAACTGAGCCTTGGGCAGTAATGTAAATCTTGGTGTGATCATAGGATGGAATTTATCACCCTTCCACAGGATTAACAGACTTTGAGGGAGTTCATTCATTCTTTTCCCATATGAGGTCACAGCAAGCAGGTGCCATCTGTGAGAAACAACCTGGACCTCTACCACGCAATCTAGTCATGGCTTGATTTTTGATTTCCCAGCCTCCACAACTCTGGGCAATAAGCTTCTGTTGTTTATAAATTATCCAGTTGTTAGATTCCTGCAACTAGGAAAAATATGTAAGATAATCAAGTTCTAAAAAGAAAACAGCTATTTTGGCTGTTTCAGAGGATTCAGTCCCCGATCGGTTGACCTTGTTGCTTTTGGCTGGGGGAGGACATCATATGGAGAACACGTGGCTGGATAAAGCCACCAGTTTCATGATCAAGAAGTGAAAGAAAAAGAAGTTCAGGAGCGGTTCATCCAGTAAGAGCACTCAAGGCACAAAATTGAGGACCTAATTTTGAACACGCACAACTCAAGTAAGTCAGGGGCTCTACAATGAGCATCTGTAACACCAGCACTCCCACGGGGAGGAGAGTCAGGGCAACCTGCAGAATCTTACAGGATAACTAGCCCGCATACATGGTGAAAAAACTAACCGAGACCCTGTTTCAAATAAGGTGGAAGCTGAGAATCAACATCCAAATGTGTCCTCTGACCTGCATGCCTCTACTGTAGCACACACATACCCGCCCTGTCACACACATGCCCCTCCACACACAGAGAAACCTTGCCTCATAGGTGGAAGGCAGACCAGTAAGATGCCTCAGAGGTAAAGGGGTGAGCCTGGTGACCTGAAGAACCCACATGGTGGAAGAAAAGAACAGCTGTGCTGCTGTCCACAGGTGTGACCTGACTGGCATATGCCACCACAAAATAATTGTAATTTTTAAGGAACGAGGTGAAAGGTGAGGCTTGTCCTTTGAGTTCCACATGAATACCATGACGCATATCTGACCCCACTAATAAACACACAGAGACACACCCATACTACAGCTCTGGTCTGTGGTAGTTTGTAAAAACAGCCTGAACCAGTTAAGACAATTTTTCCCTAAAGGGATTTTTGTACCAAACAAAAAGTCTAGAGCAGTGATTCTCCACCTATGGGTCATGACCCCTTCACAGAGATCGTGTAAGACCATGTGCATAACAGATATTTACATTACAATTTTAACAGAAAAATTATAGTTAGGAAGTAGCAATGAAAATAATTATATGGTCAGGGGGTCACCACAATATGAGGAACTCTATTAAAGGTCACAGCATTAGGAAGGTTGAGAACCTTCCTAGAGGAATAGGAAGGCCTAGAGGAAGATAGTTGCTGGCATGGATTCAGCAGTTCAAGAATATTGGAACCTTGGTGTAGCCAAAAATTTTATTAAATTATATTTAATAATACCTAAAAACACCTATATCCTATAAACACCTAATACCTAACACTTAAACAACCTTACCCTAACTGTTTTGAAAGGATATTAAGGCCAGAGGTCCTTGAGGGTAAACTTGTCAGCCTTCATTCTGCAGGCACACCTCAAGCAGCAATCAGCAGTCTGGCTCTGGCGTCATTATGGCAGCCTCCACTTCAATTCAACTTAGGTTTGAGGCTTTCTCCTCAGACTCAGGGCCTAGATTCTCCATTGTCTGTCAGTTCGTACAGCCAACTTGCTTCAGCCTCTCCCCTTGGGGCCAGCTGAGACTGTCCATGGACTAGGCCACCGTCTGAACTAGCTGAATCCCTCAGGGCAGCTGCTGTGCTATGCAGCTTAGTCCTTGGTCTTGTGGCCTTGTGGGGATAATTCACTTGTCTGGGCCTACGTCACACCCTCACGTGACAGGGGTTACCCTTCTGCCTGTTTTTGAGGTCTTCACCACAGCCTCAGAGCTCTGCTTGCCTTGTTCATTTGTTCAGTGGCTCTTAGACCTGAAGTGGATGCCTTCAGTGCCTGGTTTTCATGAATATTCTCTCAGCAGGTTCTATGCCATGCCTTTTCTGCCAGCCTTCTTGGGCCAACTCGTGGCCAGAGCCCCTTTCCAAGGTTTTTTCTGTCAGCACGACCTTAGTGCAAACAGCTGGTGTATGTCTTCACACCTATGTCTCGCTTGAGGCTCGGGTGTCTATCATGTGGCGGTGGGGGGGGCCCTCTCTCTCGTGGGGCTTGCTCTATCTCCAGCTCTACCCCACACCCTTAAATAGGGCGTGGTCTTTATCGGTTTCTCATGGTAACTCACAGCTCGCAGGCTCTCTTGAATTGGCAGCCCCTGGCCACACCCTTCCGCAGGAAGCTTTGCAGCCACGCCCCTCAACAAACCTCTGCTGTGTGTCAGAGCCATGGCTTCAACTGGGCTCTGCCCATTTCAGCTCCACTCAATGTCTTTTGGATAGAGGCAGCATCCACAAGCTGTTTTTCTCAGTTTCCTAGGCTTTACCAATTATTTCTGTTCCCCAGGACCATACACTGCCATCTGCCAGGCTGATCTGCATTCCAAAAGCCCTTTCTAATTTACTACCCTTTGGTCTCATATTTTCAGACTATCCTCAGTGATAAAAGAGGGCTACTGTAGTTTGTACCCTCTGTATTATAGGGAGGGAGGAAAGAAAGAAGAGTAAAGATTCAAGTCAGATGAGTCTGTACCTTTTATCTGAAAATAGTTTCCCTAGAAGCCCTTATGAGAGATTTCCATTTTCACATCATTGACCAGAACTAGGTCAGAGAGTTCCCATTAAGAACAAGGTAGGAGAGTGACAAACAGCTTTAGGCCAAGTTACCATGAGAGGGCCAGAACTTGGGCCCAAAACTACCATGGATGGGGACCTACTGGACACCCTGGAGGCCCTGGGGTGTAAGGGTCCACTGTTAGAGGAACGGGTGCTCTCCAAGGCAGCAGAGGGTGGGTTGTCTTCACCTGAGTTTTCAGAGCTTTGCATTTGGTTAGGCTCCCAAATAAAGTCCTTATATGCCACCTGGAAGAAAGCAACACTTCAGCTGGGAGAGAAGACCTAAAGAGCTTCCAGCTTGAGATAAATGGTTTTTTAAAAGAGATGGCCTATCTGTACTTGGTACTCATATCAAGAGATACTAGAGACCACCTCATGAAGAAGGATGACTGCTTGAAACTTCTGTTATTTTTAAGTACAGAACATCAAGCTTTACAGATATTACAGAAGAAGCGGAAACATAAAAATTCTCCAATAAAAACAGTGAAATTTGCCAGGAAGTTCAAGCTGTGTGTGATGCCCTTGGGGTCCCAGAGCCAAACACTTCTGACATTCCACTTCTGTTGGGCCAAGTGGAATCAAAGGTGAAGGATATTCTCTCCAAAGTCCGGGAAAACCATTGCTAACACTTGATTTAAATTCAAAACAGGCAGAAAAACTGTAAAGAATTAATGATGCTCTTTCCTGTGAATACGGATGCCGCCTGTGGATGTTAATGAAAGGATCGGGTGTGACAGCGCAGTCAGTTGGATGGGCTAATAGAGCAAAGGCAAAGACAGATGACAGCAAGAGTTTACCAGTCCAAGTGCCATGCTTTGTCGCCCAAGACTAGAGTCACATTGACACATCTGCTTGCTGCCCATGAAGATCTGTCTAAGATCATCAAGACAAGCAGTGGCATCAGCTGGGAGAGGACAACATGTGCCATTAATAAGGTGCTTGTGGCAAGGGTACCTGTCTGGGGAGGACAGCCGAATGAAATGGAACGGCCACCCCCTGAGATGCCCCCTTGGCAGAAGAGACAAGAAGGTGGAGGGAGGGGTGGTTAGGATGGTGGGGGGGGGGGAGGAGAAGGGTGGGGAGGAAGCAGTAGGGGAGCGGGTGGTAGAGGAGGTTTCCTAGGCAGGGGAGACTATGGTGGGAGGGGAGATTATGGTGGGAAGAGGGGGGCTATGGTAGAAGAGATTATAGAGATCCATATGGAAGAGGAGGTGGTGCTGGGTATAGAAAATATTAAAAACTGCAGATGTTAGAGAGCACTTCTTCTTAGTAGATAAAGTGAACATCACCCTGAGGCAGATCATGTTAGTGTCTCTGAGGATGAATACAGAAGGCTGGGTGATCCTACAACATGATTTTTTACATATTCTGTGTACTCAAGCATGCTATCTTTAAAAAAAAAACAACAACAAAATAAAAAAACCCAAAACCTATTTTTTAAATGTAAATATTTATTATCAACAACTTGAAAAATGGAATGTATTTTATTGTCATGATTGAATTTAGACTATAAACTGGTATTTTGTTCAGGATTGAAACACATAAATGACATCCACCTGTAACAGAAAGGAAAAAAACAAAAGGAACAAGGTAGGCTAGAATAGAAAGCTTTAGAGTTGGGCGCAGTCCACACAGGTGTGGTGGCATGAACCTGTCACCCCAGCACTGGGATGCAGAGGTGAGAGGGTCGGGAGCTGGAGCTCAGGGTCAGCTACATACTAAGCTTGAGTCCAGCCTGGACTATGTGACACCCTGTTCAGAAAAGAAAACAAGCTAAGTAAATAAATAGCTAGTTGCAAATGCCTCTCTGTGTCTCTGTCTCTGTCTCTCTCTCTCTCTCTCACACACACACACACACACACACACACGCACACACATGCACACACACACACACACACACACACACACACACACAAACACAAACACGCTCCAAATCTGTTAGTTAAAAGTTTAAAATATATATCGGGTCAATACATGTTACAGACCCCATTTAAAGTCTCCAGAAGTTCAGTTTTTCAAATTTCTGGCTCAGAATTAACCACGATTCACTTTAAAATAAAGTGGAGATGAACAGGTACACAAGTGCATGTGTGTACACAATGAACAGACATCAGGAATTTGTGACCAAATTTACTATTAGGATCCTAGCTGTGCATGTAGTGATTTTTTTAGGGATTTTCAAAATCCAACTAGCCACATCACATTTCTGAGTTCAGAACCGAACTGAGGACACAGATGGAACTGGTTACTCTGCATTTCATATTTTTATTGTTAGTGATAGTAGTAGTACTAGTGACAGAGTCTCTTTCATCTAGGCTGTTCTTGAACTCACAATGTAGTGAGTGCGGACCTTGATTGAACTGATCTTGATTCTCATTCCAAGTGCTGGAATTGTAGGTATGTTCCAACATGCCTGGCTTGAGATTCTCTCTCTCTCTCTCTCTCTCTCTCTCTCTCTCTCTCTCTCTCTCTCTC